>WBNM01002031.1:24149-35081 GCA_013399055.1 Ramphastos sulfuratus | reverse complement strand
GGCTGCATGCACACACTGCAGGCTCATGTTGAGCTTTTCATCACTCCAGATCCCCAGGTCCTTTTCCACAGGGCTGCTCTCAGCCATTCACCACCCAGCCTGTATTTGTGCTTGGAATTGTGCCTACCCAAGTGCAGGACCTTACACTTGGCCTTGTTGAATTTCATGAGGTTGGCTTGGGCCCACCTCTGCAGCCTGTCCAGGTGCCTCTGGATGGCATCCCTGCCCTCTAGCAAGTCAACTGTGCCACAGAGCTTGGTGCTATCTGCAAACTTGCTGAGGGTGCACTGATTCCTCTGTCCATGTCACTGACAAAGATGCAGTTAAACAGCAATGGTCCCAGCACTGACCCCTGAGCCTTCACTTCTCAAGGCTGAACGAATCCAGTTCTCTCAGCCTTTCTTCCTAGGGTAGGTCTTCCAGTCCTCTGACTATTCTTCTGGCCCTTCTTTGGACCCTTAGAGGCATACAGGGTGGTACCTTTCTTTTTTGTGAGAAACATCTTACCTTAATGTGTCACATGGGATCCAGGCTCCCTTTAGAGATACAGCAAATCCATGTATGTAAGTTTCCTATAGCATGTCTTCCTGTGGATACACAATACATTGATTTGCTGTTCTTTCTTTAGGCTACAGAAAGCAGAATTTTCCCCCTTATGATTCAGTATACCACTGGAAGTGAATCAAAGTCAATAAGGGTATGATGTTTCACAAGGAGACAGTGACAGGATGAGCAACTGTTCTGTTTTATAATCATGAGCAGGAACTCTTCAGGCAATAAAATTACACTTGAAACTTCTTTCTCATTATGGATCTTGTCTAGCTTTTCTTAACTATTCACTCTCTTATTCTATTAATCCCTAAAGAATATAAATAAATATGATGTTATAAATAAAACCAACAAGCTTTTGTAGTCTAATAGATAAAATAGCTTCTAGTCACAAAGAACAATGTCAAATTGTGATGGAGAGGCTTGTATTAACATCTCTATCAGCTCTTTCTCCCTTGTCAGCACAGTGATATATTTGACTTCTTTCAATGACAACTAAAAATAACTGAGTAAAAATGCCCTGAGATTTCATACTATGAAAACAGGTTAAGGAGACATAGAACAGGTCAATATCATTTGGTAGTTTACAGAACACAATCTGTTATTTTTCATTGTCAGACTGTTTAGGAATCTTTGCCATATCAGGGACTCAAGGAAGTGATCAGATAGAGACAAGAAAGAAAAGCTGAGGTTAAAACAAGGGTAAAGACCTACTCACCTGGTGGAGGATTTCTAGCAGATTTAGAGCTATAGTACTGCCAAGCCAGAGCAGAAAATGTTGTGATGTATTTTTCCCTATATCAATCAAGATACAAGAAATATTTGTATCTTACTGAAACTTTTGGCCACAGAATAATGGTGTTCTAGATAGTTTACTTTTTTTTTTTTCTTTTTAAATTTTGAAATGAAAGACATTAATACTTTGATTACAGCCAACTGTCTTGGCAGGGCATGAATCCTGCCAGGCCATTGCTCTCCTCCTCCTGTTGTGGGTCCGGGAGCTGAGTTGAATGGGCAAAGAGTGGAGCAGCAAAGCCTTGAGGGCTAGGAGCTCAGCACCACTTGTCAGGTGTCTGGTGCTGCCTTTCCATGTGCCTGTGTGGTCACAGGAGGCACAAAGCTTTGCATTCATAGGGCAGAACAATGATGCTAGTGCCTATTGGCCAGTTTCATTTGCAAAATGCTGTATTTAAGGGGAGACATTTAGAAACCCTGAGCCTTTCTGCCTTTCTGCCTTTCTGCCTTTCTGCCTTTCTGCCTTTCTGCCTTTCTGCACTGACCCTCCACCAGGAGCAGTACCCCATTGGTGGCTTGGTAACCAAGAATTGCAGTGGCCACATGTTTGCAGCTTGCACTAGCAGCTCAGCAGCAACTCAGTTCATGTCTCCTTCCCTCTGCCTGGAATATTTTGTATTCTACCATGGGATCATTATCATGAGTTTTAGAATCATCCTTGTACAGGAAAGTTACTCAGGGACCAAGGCATCGTGAGTACATATGCTAGGGTACATCTGCTAGAGTTGATGCTAAGGCTCCATAAGCATAGTTAGAATTTTTCCTGTTTTCACTTTCCTATTTTCCAAGTTCTGATTGATTAAACTGTTTAATTCTGTGTTCATAAATACCCTTTGTGCACCTACTTCCTGTCAACCAAAAATCCAAAGAATCTCAGGGAATTTCCCCCAGTTTTTTAATATGAATAATAAAAATTAATATTCATACAGAAATTAATAATAATAATTAATTAATGATTATTAATATCTATTACCCCAACACACTACATATTTGTCTGGTTCACTGCAATCACTGACTCTGAAATCTCATTTTCCCTGTACTGTAGCTTGCCAGTTTGAAATGAAAGCTGCTCCTTTTGCTTGCTTTAGAGGTATGTAATTCCCAAGAAAGGGTTTTTGTTTGTCTTTCCTTGTCCTAACAAGTGATGTGCACTGGAAGTATGATGTCAGCAATGGATGACCTGTTTCTTATTTTCCAAAGGATATGATCTAATGAAGGTTAGTAAGTAACAATTTTAACTGTTTATGAATTGGTTAAAATAACTTGATTTTTTTATTTATGTGTTTGCAAGGACTTCTTAGTAGCAGAAATTTTTGTTCTATGTGAAGACAGAGTGTACAGTAACCCTGATCTACTTTATCTGAATGACTGAACTTCCAGGACATAAAAATTTTCAGTCTTGGATTCTCAGAACTTTAGATTTGCTATGACCTTATCGATTCATTGGAGGAATTAGAGCAGCTTCTAGTGGATAAAAGATTCAATGTCTGGCAACCATTTTAATAGTGATTAACATCTTGCTGGTGTCAGTTAAAGGTTACAAGGGTAATCTTTCTAGCAGTTAGAAGATGATATTCATACTGCTCAACTTCAGCCAAGTTAGGTTCCTGAATAAGGAGTCTAGTCTCTTCAGGCTGCCCTGAAGCAAGGTGCGTGACTGCAACTTAAAATCCCCTGGAGGGTAGTTTATAGAGTCTGAAGTTTGTAGAATAATAGAACAATTTGGGTTGGAAATGACCTTTAGGATCATCAAGTCCAACCATTAACCAACACGGAGAAGTACAATGCTAAAACTTATCCCTAAGCACCACATCTACATTTAAGTATCTCCAGGGGAAGTGACTCAACCATTTCCTTGGGCAGACTGTACCAATACTTGAGAACCCTTTTGATAACGAATTTTTAACTAATGTCCAATCTAAACCTCCCATGGTGCAACTTGAAGCTGTTTCCCTTCGTTCTATTGCTTACTACCTGGGAGAAGAGACCAGCACTACTACAACATCTTCTCAGGTACAGCTGTAAGGTCTCCCCTTCTTTTCTTCAGGCTTAGCAACCCCAGTTTGCTCAGTTGCCTCTTGTAAAACTTGTGCTGTAGACCCTTTTTGCATTTCCCATAGACCCCTTCTTTGCACTTCTCTAGATGTGCTGCAGCACCTCAACGTTTTTCTTGTAGTGAGAGGCTCAAAACTGAACACAGTAATTGAGGTGCAGCCTCAGCAGTGCTGAGTACAGGGGAACAATCACTTCCATCGTCCTACTGGCCCTGCTGTTTCTGATTCAAGGCATTCTGGTTCTGAGGCATTCCAGAGAGAAATTGGTGTCGAAGTTAAGCAAAGTGAATATGTCACCCTTGTGAGCTGCTAGTGAGGAGATGGGAAGCAGGCTGTAATGCTGCAATTCCTGCTTTCCTTAGAGGGAGTGTAGCAAGGTCATTGGAGCCCCCTGCCCTCATTGCACTCTCAGGGAAGTTGTTCCTGCTGATGTTGCTGCTGGTTCTTAACATAGTACAGGGGTTTGGAACCTACTGTAGATGGCAGGGCAATGTAAGAGCTGCTCCAGAATTGAAATTACTATGGATTATTTATCCCAGACCTAGTTAAATGGCTGGCAGAAGCAGAAGAAAAAAAACAAAACCCCAAACAAGCTCAAATCAAAACCAGGGGGAGAAAATTTGCTCTTCAGTAAACAACATAAAAATTTACTTTGGTTTAAGAAACAAAACAGAACAAAACAAAGCAAAACAACAAGTGAAAAAAATGTTTCAAGAGTATCCAGCCAGAAAACAGTGTTACCCTTAAAGTCTAAAGCTTATAATATTAAGTGATTTATAAATTACAAAATGTAACAATCAAAATGTTTCCAGACATTTCCCTGCTGTGTAATCTTCTACCACTCATTGTTACCTTGTGTTTGTACCATCCTCTGCACCAGAAATTTGGCTTCAGTCCATAACAGTTAATATGTTAAGTGTTTTGTTATTTGGTTTTTGGGTTTTGGGTTTTTTGGTTTGGTTTTTTTTTTTTTAAGGGGGGGGGGTGTTGTTTGTTTTTTGGTTTTTTTACCTTTAGATTTGGTATTGTAGTAAAAATGTAATAAAATTGTGGTGTAAGCAAGACATATTTTAGCTGAAGTTGATCTCTACACAGCTGCAGCATTTTGCCCATTTTACAGCAAAAGGATAGATCAAGCAACAGTAAGAAAATCTAAACTAAGTGGTGATCAGCATATTTACACCACTTGTAAAACAGCTTGACAAACAGAGTAGATGAGTGTGCACACAATTCTGAATTCTCTGATTTAAACTATAGCTGATGTTAAATGGAATTAGTAAGAAAATAAGAATCAACAATACATGGTACACTGAACTGTCTGATCTGCACTCTCATCTCTGGAGAGCACTTTACATAGAGGAAATAATCCAAAAGATGCCAAATCATCTGAATTTTTTCACAACCTTCAGTGATGTTTAAATAAGACTTTACTTTTAATGCAAACTGCCTCCCTTTATATCATAAAGGTTTTAAGTAGGACTCCAGATAGAAATCCCTTTGAAATTACCATCAAAACTGTGATTTTTGAGAGACAAACAAAAACCCAAACCAAACAACCTCCCCTACACACAAAACAAACAAAAAAACCCAAACTAAACAACCCACACAAACACACAAAACAAACAAAACCCCAAACCAAACAACTCACACACAAAAAACAAACAAAACCTCAAACCAAACAGCTCACACACACAAAACAAACAAAATCCCAAACCAAACAACTCACACACAAAACAAACAAAACCCCAAACCAAACAACTCACACACACAAACCAACCAAAACCCCAAACCAAACAACTCACACACACACAAAACAAACAAAACCCCAAACCAAACAACTCACACACACAAAACAAACAAAACCCCAAACCAAACAGCTCACACACACAAAACAAACAAAACCCCAAACCAAACAACTCACACACACAAAACAAACAAAACCCCAAACCAAACAGCTCACACACACAAAAACAAACAAAACCCCAAACCAAACAACTCACACACACAAAAACAAACAAAACCCCAAAGCAAACAACTCACACACACAAAACAAAACAAAACCCCAAACCAAACAACTCACACACACAAAACAAACAAAACCCCAAACCAAACAGCTCACACACACAAAAACAAACAAAACCCCAAACCAAACAACTCACACACACAAAAACAAACAAAACCCCAAAGCAAACAACTCACACACACAAAACAAAACAAAACCCCAAACCAAACAACTCACACACACAAAACAAACAAAACCCCAAACCAAACAGCTCACACACACAAAAACAAACAAAACCCCAAACCAAACAACTCACACACACAAAAACAAACAAAACCCCAAAGCAAACAACTCACACACACAAAACAAAACAAAATCCCAAACCAAACAACTCACACACACAAAACAAACAAAACCCCAAACCAAACAGCTCACACACACAAAAACAAACAAAACCCCAAAGCAAACAACTCACACACACAAAACAAAACAAAATCCCAAACCAAACAACTCACACACACAAAACAAACAAAACCCCAAACCAAACAGCTCACACACACAAAAACAAACAAAACCCCAAACCAAACAACTCACACATACAAAACAAACAAAACCCCAAACCAAACAGCTCACACACACAAAACAAACGAAACCCCAAACCAAACAACTCACACACAAAAACAAAACTCCAAACCAAACAACTCACACACACAAACCAAACAAAACCCCAAACAACTCACACACACAAAACAAAACAAAACCCCAAACCAAACAGCTCACACACACAAAACAAAACAAAACCCCAAACCAAACAACTCACACATACAAAACAAACAAAACCCCAAACTAAACACACACACACACACACAAACCAAGCAAACAAAAACCCAACAAACAAGCTCTGAAACCCGAGATGAGAGTGGCATATACAAAGAAATAAATGAAGGCTGCATGTATTCTTCATGTGTATTCTCTGGCTGACTCTCTTTCTGCAGTAACATTCAGGTGTTGCATTTTTAATGAACCTTTTGCATTGTCTCTAGGAATAGATTTCTATCATTTCTGCCTAACTCATTTCAGTTGTCACCAACATCAGGAGATTACAATTGGTAAACACCAGAGAGATAATTACAGGCTTTCTGGCAAGTCCTCAGGAGGTCTATTTTGGCTGCTTTCAAACATCTGGGTGAGCAATTAAAGAGAACGTTAGCTCAAACTGATCAAGGTTATGTCCTTGTGAAGTCTTTTGTTTTACTTTATCTCCATAAAAATCAAGGAATGCGAGGTGCCAGGGAATATCATGTGGGGATGCCCCAGGTGGGGGTGAATCCCACCTGCTGTGCTTGCACTGTCCATCAGCAGCAAGGCAGGGAGCCAGGACCAAAAGCCACTCAGGAGAGGAGTATGGAAACCACTACTCCATGGCAAAGCTCAGGGAGAGGTTGAGATAGCCCCTGAGGCCAGCAGTGGAGGGTTAGGGGTGCAGATGTACATGTACCCAAATTATATTTTCACTTTGCCTATCACAAAAAGAAGAAAAAAAAAATCAGCTGTTTTTAATTCCTCTGCCTCAGGGAGATCTTTCAGGAATGACAGAAAGCAAACAAATTAAGCATTGGTAGAACTTAATTCTAGATGCTATTAAATGACATTTTCATTCTACCTCTCTAACAATTGTTTTGAGGTATACATTGTTGGGATTTTCCATGCAATTTGAAGACAGAAATTTCAGTGCAAGTGTTATGAACCATGATGGTAAAAATAGGGACCAAAGGAAAAAAAAAAAGAGGAATGTCATAAGTAGTTCTGAGACAAGCAGGATTAAAAACTAAAAAAAAAAAAAAAAAAAAAATAAAAATTATCTAAGGCACTCTTCAGTTTAAAGGGGTCTTAGTTAAATGATTGTCCTCTTTTAAGTATTCACCAAGGTCATTCATTTACGATTACTAATGTCTCCTGAAAAGACCATTAATTCATTGGTACTTAAGGTATAATTTCTCACAAAATTTCATAATTAATTCAAGCACACATTATTCCATTCCATTTATCATACTTGAAGCTAATTAACTTATATGTTTCTGTAGGGCCCCTAGAAAAATGAGTTGCAAGAAAGAATTGGTTTGGGGTTTTTTATTTTGTTTTTTTTTTCTCAATGAATAAGTCAAAGTGATAATTTAATGAATGCCCTGGTCCAGATTTTTATCTCAATTACATCATGGTGTATAATAGTATTGAATAACCAAGTGTATAATTGAAAACCTGCTCTTCAACATCAGCAACTCAGTAATTTAAGTAATATCTTCTAGCACTGTGCATTCACAAATATTTATTGGTACTGCAGGGACAACCAACAGTGTCAACCAACTCCAAAATGATAATTCTTTAGACACTAGAACTAAATCTTCCTTTGTTTTAGTTTTTCAAGCTCTTTTATTTTTAAATAAATATTATCCTGAACTAACAGTGCCAGAAACCATGTAATTTTGCTTTTCCAGATGAATCTGATTAGGAAATATTGGAGAAATATCTATGATATTGCCCTTTATAGAAGAACTCAGTATGATTTACTCTTTTAAATTAACCATAGGCAGAACTGACAAACAGTTAACATTCAATTTAGTGATTGGGACAGAAGAATATCTTGGGCTGAAATTAAGTTTATAATTTCAAAATCATAGAGAAATGAGAGAAAAAAAGTGTTGGTCAACTCAGAATGGTTTGATCCAATTGAAATGTTTTGACTCATTTAAGGATCTGCTTTTAAAATGAAAACTGGCATTTCAAGAATAAAAATTAGTCTTTGATAGATTAGCCAAATATTTCCCAAACAAACAAATAAGTAATTTTAAAAGACTGAAGATGAATATTTCAATTAATATTTCAAGTGAGGACTTTGTTAACTCTTAAACAAATTAACTCTTTTCTTTTTGTGTCACTTGAAATGCCTTCCAAATCCAGAGGAGTTTTATAATTATTTCCAATTGCCTTGAACATTGGTAAAATTGACTGCTAAAAAAGGCTTTTAATTTTCATCAGACTATATACAATATTTTTTTTTTCATAAATTTTACCTGCATGTGGTTTAAAAACTAACCTGAGATTTTGCCACAAGCACCCTACATTTAATTGATTTAACATTTCCTTTTACCTCTCCTGGCTACAGCTTGAATACCTGTCCACAAGTAGAATAAAAAGACAAAAGACATTCCACTGTGTTTTTGTTGTTTGGTTTTTGGTTTTGGTTTATTTTTTAATCTTAGATCTAGAAATCAGTGCTTGTAACTCTTGATATTTGGCTCGCAGTTCAAACACTTGCAGCTGACACTGAGCTGCAGCAAAGTGGATAGCTGCAGTCAACAGCAGTAGATTCTCATATTCCTCAAAAAAAAATTAGAGAAAAGATTTCTTCTCAGCAGAACTCTTCTCAATTTTCATTTGAACTATAATGCCAAACCATCTTTCTGACAGTACTTTCACTTTCCACATGAATTTTTAGATCAGACATACAGACATTTTGGACAATTTGTTTGTGTTTCAGCTGCATATCAGCATGTCTGACTGCCTTGAGTATATGACCAGTTTCTAGTGCATGCTACACCAGTTAGAAACTGTCAATCTTCCAAGCTGATTTATTGAGTAAGGTCCTCAGCTGCATCCTTGCCCTATTTGCATGCATAAAAAGGCTAAAGCAGCATGCAAAGGCATCCAAAACCCATTATTTATTCAGGACAATGCCTCTGCAGCACAGGTAGTGTGGGAGATAAGCTCACAGGGGTGCCTCTCAAGCTCTGCTTCAGGTGTTGTGCCAGAGTAGGAGGTGTGCAGTGGGGCAAAGCCTCAGCTCAGGAGACTGATACTCAGGATGCTATTCAAATGTCATCATTTAAATAGCATTGTGGTGAGCTCCTGGATACTGCAGTAAAGACAGGCAAGAGTGAAGGTCTGGTTAAAGAGGAAAACAAAAGAGATGGAAAGTCTACCTATCAGAGCAACCTGGAAGTGCACAGAGGAACCTGAAAATCATCTCCACTGCTTCATCTCAGTGCTGAGGACTTTAAAAGCTCTGAGTCTCAGAGTCACACTCATTCTGCTTGGGTATGGACAAGAAATTTATCTTTTCTTATTTTTTTTTTATTTAAACTCCCTCAGAGGACATGGACTTTGCTATATTTGCAGCTGCTAAAGATAATATAATTCTAGAACAGAAGCAGAGCAGCCTGGGGTTGTTTTTTTCTCCAGTGAGAGGTTTTCTGACTTGTGACATCTTCATCAAACACATGATCCTATTAAACATATATATATATATATATATAAAATTTTAAAAATATGTATTATATAAAAATATATTATATAAAATTGTATTAAAAAAAAAAGAACAAAGCACCACAAAGAAACTAAAAAAGGTAGCAGAAATGTATTTGTAGGCTTTCTATCCTGTATGCATATTCTAGTTTCATGCTGAGGAGAATTTAGCAGTTCTTGAAGGAATCCATTTATACCACATATAGCAAATCAAGTTCTCTTTGGAATATGTTAGCTTCTATCCTAATTCCTGGTGATGCAAACTGGAGTCATTAATTAAATAGTAACTTCTTGTGCAAAAAATCACCTATGCAACTTCTGCATGTCTTCCAAGAACTAATTACAAGCATATATGTGAGTCCTTCCTAGGAAACACAGGGTTTAAAGGAAGCTCCTGCTTTTTTCAGGGAACAAAAGGTACACGAGTTAGAATTTCTCCACTCTAATTGCTCAGTCTGCATAACATGCAGTTTAAAATATTACAGGCAAAACTTTCTGTTAATTAATTATGATAGGTACTTCTTGTTTAGTTTTGTTCAGTTTTTAATTTCACCAGATGTAAATGCACCAATATGATCATTGTCTATTTGGTGTCTTTTTAGCTGTGCTCATACAGCATCACTACACCCATGGACCATGGAGCTGGTCCAGAGGAAGGCCACAAAAATGGTCAGAGGGCTAGAGCACCTCTACTGTGAAGACAGTCTGAGAGAGTTGGGGTTGTTCAACCTGAAGAAGAGAAGGCTCTGGAGAGACCTTATAGTGGCCTTCCAGTATCTGAAGGGGGAGGGACTGTTTACAACGGCAGCACTAGGACAAGGGACAATGGTTTTAAACCAGAACATGGTAGACTTAGATTGGACATTAGAAAGAACTTCTTTACTATGAGGGTGGTGAAACCATGAGGTTGTCCAGGGACATGGTGGATGCCCTATCCCTGGAGACAGGCTTGATGGGGCTCTGAGCAACCTGATCTAGTTTGCGCTGCTTTGAGGCTAACTGGAATATTTTACTGAGGTAAATTAATTCCTTAGCTCTGAGAAGAAAAGAAAAAAAAAACCAAACCAACAGTAACCTGTCTCACTCATTATTCTGCTGAGAAACACGACCAGTCAAAGTATAGATAAGACACTCACTGCTCACACACTGCTCAGTTAGTTTCTCACTGCTTCTCCTTCTCTCTGGTGGTCTGTGTGGTTGCTTCTGCCTTGACTCTAATCCAACCTAACC
>WBNM01002031.1:0-23787 GCA_013399055.1 Ramphastos sulfuratus | reverse complement strand
TCCTTAACTTCCAGCTGGCTGAGTCTAGTCTGGGTGATTTCTTTGGGGGGGTGGGGAGGGGGTGAGGGGGGCAGGTAACTCCCAAACCATCACATAGTTAGAGATGTCCCTGCTCACTGTGGAAAGGTTAGACAAGATGACCTTTGAGGGTGTCTTCCAACCCAATGCATTCTATGATTTTATGATTCTTTTCACAGCTATCCTGTGAGAGGTTGATTTCTCATGGGGATCCATCATTAGAAGACTCTCATTTTGATCAAGGCAAGTGGCACCCAGAGAGAAGAGTTCAACAGGCATTTGCTGGTGGGCATATTGTCTGACAATGCAGGTTTGCTGCTGGGAACAGATTCCCTCATGTCACAGAAGCAGCTTTTTTGCTAGAGATAGGCTAACAAGAAAGTCATTGTTCAGAAGTGATTTCTGTGTGAAATTTTATGTGAAAACAGAGATTAATTTTGAAGTTAATATTGTGATGCTAACTTTGTCATATCAGAGTGAAAATAAGAATTTTGTCTTTTCCATATTGACTATCACAAAGTGTTGCAGGCTTTTTGGAAGTGTGACACTGTCTTTAGGAAGACAAAGTTGTTTGAGGCTTGTTAATGCTGTTTCGGTTGCATATGGGATTAATGGGATTCATTCTCATGAGAGCATGGGGTAAGAGAGGAGGGGATGAACATGTAGGGTTCAGGTGAAGTTTTCTAAGCTTTTCTTCACAACCTGATGGCCTAGAAACCCATTTAATTGTTTCAAAAAAGCCACAGCGTTTCTTGCACAGACCTCTGATACTCTGGGATACTCTGGGTTTATAGAAAACATTAAATGTTGAAGAATGTTTTAAAAATCTGTTTTGACAACAAGGGCATTATCATGCCATTAGGAAATGGTTTAGCTGTGTTTCTTAAGTCTTTGCAATATGACCAGTGGCACAAATATTCATGCACTATTACTGACTCCAGATAAAGGAAAACAGAGAAAGAGACATGAATAAAACACAGTGACAGAAACAGCAACACTCAGACCCAGCAGGGATTTGTGACCCTCTGGGCACACTATTTTTTCCTAGTGGTTTAGTCATCTTTTGCCAGTGACAAAATTACTTACTGACCTCACAGTGATACTGTGAAAAATACTGCATGCTTTCTTGATTCAGGGAGGCTTCTGGAGCTCCATATGAATGCTGTCAAACTGTATCTAAATAATTTACTGATGATAGGGTTCTATTAGAAGGCAAAGGAATAAAAACTCCTTTCTCTGGCCCAATGTGATGTGGAAATAGAGACATAGCATTGCTATATTGTCCCACAGAAAAATAATTAGCTCAGGGATCTTTATTACTTCCCAAGTATCTGCATCATCCCTCATCTGTCACAAAGCAAGTGTGACAAAACTGAAAATTACATTAATAACTAAGCAATTTAACCTTTTAAAATTTCCTCCCTCAAGCTCTCACTGAAAGGGACAAGCAAACAAATTATTACAGTTGGAATAAGAAAAATCTCAGGGTCTGACCTAGCTTATATTTTATGTAATAGTAGTGGCTCATCAGGTGAAGGAAGAAGTTTACATTTTCTTCTTTGGTTTTAAAATACCCAGCTCCAAAATGCTTTAGACTGGCTATATTCCAATTTGCATAGAAGAGGCTACTATGGTAACCCTCTTTGTGTTGCCAGGGCAACCATTAAATAATTAGTTCCTTTAAGACTTACCTTTAATAGAGCATTAAAGATTATGCACAACACTTACAAAAGGGGTGAACTTTCTGTGGGAAGGAGTCATGCTGCCATTAAAACACATCAGAAAGATAATATTTTTCCTTTTGTTTTATTTTGCAATGTTGTTTTTTAAACAAAGAGGCATGCTTACTTCTCTTGCTGATATGCACCTGTCCCATGTACCAGCTCCACAGTATTTATATGCTTGGAAAAGATTCATTCAATATGATAAAATTTCAACAGGATCATGTCATAGAATCATAGAGGTTGGAAGGGACCTCAAAGATCATCCAGTCCCAACCCCCTGCCATAGGCAAGGACACCTCCCACTAGTACAGGTCACTCAAGGCCTCATCCAACCTGCCCTTGAACACTTCTAGGGAGGGAGCAGCCACAATCTCCCTGGGCAGCCTGTGCCAGTGTCTCACCACCCTCACTGCAAAGAACTTCCTCCTAACATCCAGTTTCAATCTCCCCTCTGCCACTTTAAACCCATTGCCCCTTGTCCTGTCATTACAAGACCTTGTAAATAGTCCCTCCCCAGCCTTCCTGTAGCCCCCTTCAGATACTGCAAGGCTACTATAAAGTCTCCTGGAAGCCTTCTCTTCTCCAGGCTGCAGACCCCAACTCTCTCAGTCTGTCCTCATAGCAGAGCTGCTGCAGCCCTTTGAGCANCCCAGAGCCCGCAACAAGCCCGACTCTCTTATCTTTTGTTTTGGGTTCTTATTCCTAAACATCACAGCAAGCCTATGAGTGAAGTAGACATCACCATTGTTTTCCTTTCACAGCCTGTAATATAATTTTCTCTATTAAAATATTCCAATTAGCCTTAAACCAGCACACCCTGCTGGCCACACTGCTCTTGCTGCAGCCCAGCACTCGGTTGCTGTCTGGGCTGCACTCACACTGCAGGCTCCTGTTGAGCTTTTCATCATCCCAGACCCCCAGGGCCTTTTCCTCAGGGCTGCTCTCCAGCCATTCACCACCCAGCCTGTATTTTTGCTTGGAATTGTGCCTACTCTGGTGCAGGACCTTGCACTTGGCCTTGTTGTATTTCATGAGGTTGGCTTGGGCCCACCTCTGCAGCCTGTCCAGGTCCCTCTGGATGGATCCCTGCCCTCTAGGAAGTGACTGTGCCACACAGCTTGGTGCCATCTGCAAACTTGCTGAGGGTGCACTGATTCCTCTGTCCATAATGTCAATTCAGAGCTGTGGGTTTCTTCATGTCCTTGTAGTGTTATGCCTGCCTGCAGGAAAACTGGTTTGTCACCATTCTCATTAAGAAGCAATGTGGTCCATGACTGTGAATGGGCAGATGCTACACTGTACCATGTGCTGCAGGCACTGTCAGTTGCACACATCTATGAGATTGTTGTGTGGGACCGTGTGGAGAGGAAGGCCTTAGGAAGCCCACAGTCAGGCAGGGAAGGTGAGATTTGGCTTTGAAGTTGCATTGCTAGAGCAGGGGCTGATAGCCATGGGAGCTGAAATGGGCCATAGGCAGGGTAGGGGAGTCCTCAGGTCCACGAAGCTCTTGAAGTAGCTTTCAGACCCTGAAAAATCTGAATTCAGGTCTAAGCTGCATGCCTCACACAAGCTGCATAGCTTGGGAAATTTCACTCTACATATATTCAGTTAAATGACAATGCACCAACTGTGAAACTTGAGTCAAATCCATACTTGCTCTCTAATTTACCCACCTGAATACAGCTTTATTGGGCAATATTCTTTATTCACCTCACTGCTTAGCAGGGATTGAAAGCTAAAGGTGAGCAAACACTTCTGTGGGTGACATTTGACTCCTGATCACCTCAGTTTGATGAATAATACTCAAGAATTGCACTTACAACCTTGTACTTTCCTCTTGGTGTTCCGGAGTGCCAATACCTCCCTTTAAAAGAGCTACCTGAGCTTCCAGGGACAGTCTCTCATGACAAGCAGAGTACTTTGTGTGCTGGTTTGAGGCTAATTGGGATATTTTAATAAAAAATTAGATTGTAAGCTATGAAAAGCAAACAGTGGCGATGTCTGCTTCACTCATAGGCTTGCTGAGATGTACAAAACCAAGGACACAAGCACGGATAACACAGAGAGTGTCTCTCTCTCTCTCTCTGGGAGCTTCTGTGTCTTCTGGTCTTCTGCTATGTAACCCAACTAATCACTCTGCTTCTAACCCCCCTTGCCCATCCTCCAAACTCAAGTTGCACATAAGGCAGACCCTGGGATAAGGTAGAGGGGTGGAAAGAAGGTGGAAGGATGGTTGGGAGCCCCTCCTGGGGACTCAGATTTCTGTGAGGGGAATTGTGTTTCTGTATTACCTTTAACTTGTATATTTCTGTAACTATTCATGTATATTGTGTCTATCTCTGCTTGTATATTGTGCTAAGCTGTAAACAGAGCTTCAGTCCTTAACTTCTAGCTGGCTGAGTCTAGTCTGGGTGATTTCATTGTGTGGAAGGGTGGATAACTCCCAAACCATCACGCCTTGCCTCAAAACCAAAATGCAATTTGCACTGTCCTGCCCTTAACTTCAGAAGATTTTGTGTGCCAGGAGGCTGACATTCGTTGCCTTCGGGAGTGCTGCAGCTGAATTCCCTCACTGGGGCTTTGGCACCTGTAGAGAGCCATAGAACTTGCAGTGGCCTGACATTTAGTTTCAGATAATCCTGTCCTTTGAGGAAGTCCAGGTTTCTTAAATCACTGCCTCCGTGGCTCAGAGGAGCTGGAGGAGTGCAGATAAAGGAAGTCACTACAGTGTAAAGCAATGGGGACTGAAAGGAGAAGCACAGCTGAGTCACAGCTGTTTCTCAGATATTTTCACACAGTCTGCTGAGCCCTTCCTAAGCAGAGTAACACCACACAGGTAGGCAGCCTCTCAGCCTCCACAAGCTGAAGTGGCTTAAAAGTGTACAAATTTGTCCTTATAATGTGAGGACAATTAGCCTGGCAGTTGCTTTTGTGGCTGTCATTGAAAACATGCCTCTGAAATATAACCCAAAGAACAGTAAGAATGCAAAAATTTGCTAATCACCTTCGGTTTGGTTTCTCACTTATAAAATAATGGGTGAGGTCTGCAAAAGAACCTCTCCTTTGGCACTTTTAAAGCAGCACTGATAGATCTGTCTGTCTAGGGGTTATAAAGGAAAAGCAGATGGCACACTTATCACCCAAGAAACAATCCCACAACCTTGTCCTTTACAAGCATCTCTGATGAAAAGGCAACTTGTTAATGATAGCAATTAGCATCAGGGAAATACCAGGAAGGCCAGAACCTTGCAGACAGCATTTCTGATCAGGTGAGGGACTGATGCTTTTGAAACTATCAGTACAGGTAGACACCATTACTGTTTAATGTCAATTCATCACAGTTAGTCAGGTCCTATGGGTATTTACTTCAGTGTAACAGTACTTTGGTAGTAAATGTGAAGTCGATGAGAGAAAAATCAAGATCTTTGTTCTTTGTGATGGTATAGGAGCCTCACACGTCTGTTAATTTCTCTCATGCTATATGCAAGTTCAGCATCAAGAGGCCTTGTGTATTTTGGGGTTTGCTGAGATGCTTTGTTGCCTTTAAAATATTTTTTTCCGTAGAGGAGGGGAGAAAGAGTTCACAATCATTTCACAGAATCACAGAATGTTAGAGGTTGGAAGGACCTCCAGAGATCATCGAGTCCAACCCCCCCTGACAAAAGCAGGATCACCTAGGGTAGTCCACACAGGAATGCATCCAGGTAGGCTTTGAAAGCCTCCAGAGAAGGAGAGTCCAAAACTCCCCTGCACAGCTGAAAGAAATTTCTCCTCATGCTGAGGTGAAACCTTCTATGTTCAAATTTGTATACATTGTTCCTTATTTTATTACTACACACCACCAAAAAGAGGTTGGCCCCCTCCACTTGACACCCACCCCTCAGATATTTATAGACATTGATCGGATCCCCTCTCAGCCTTCTCTTCTCCAGATTAAACAGCCTCAGGTTTCTCAGCCTCTGTTCATAGGGCAGATGGCTCAGGTCCCCTAATCATCCTTGTGGCTCTCTGTTGGACTCTCTCCAGCAGATCCCTGTCTCTCTTGAACTGGGGAGCCCAAAACAGGACACAGTATTGCAGGTGTGGTCTCATCAGGGAAAAAGAACCTCCCTAGACCTAGACTTTTCTTGATGCACCTCAGGACACCATTTAGCTGAAAGAACCTTGTGCATAGTAATTAATTTCAGTACTGCAATTGGGGAGCTCTGCCAGTTCTGAAATATCTCTTTCTCAGTGTATTTCTCAGCCTAAATGACTCTTCCCCTTGTAGGTGATGTGCAAAGAAGTGAGATTAAGTCTTGCTTTAGCAAATGATCCTAGATTTTGCTCAGGTAGCTTTCAGGGGTGGGGGTAAATCCAGAAAACATTAATTCCAAGATTATCTTAAGTCCTTAGTGGTGTGAATGGTGAAGAGTCCCAGTAAGATTCAGGAAGGATGCCAGCTTGCTACTGGGAAGCCATTGTCCATTTAAAACTGAATAAGATTTCATATTTCTGCAACTTTATTACACAGGCAGAAATATTTGTGCAATAAAATGGAAGCAAACCAAAGAAATCTGTTGTGAATTCAACCCTGGTTATTCTCCAAACGTTCATGTTAGAATTTTCATCTAGAAGTTAGTTTTAAGGTAGAACCTTCACAGATTCATTTTTAACCTGAAAATGGAGTGCTTATTTTGTTAAGGCAGGTATTTTATAGTTGAGCTGTTTCTCGGTTTTAAAAGCAGAGCTAAGGTAAAGTGAATACCCTAGACATGAAATCATGAATAGATACAGTGAATCACAGAATGCATCAGGTTGGAAGGGATCCCCAAAAGTCATCTTGCCCAACTTCCCCACAGTGAGCAAGGATGTCTTTAGCCTTAGAACAGCTTGCTCAGGGGCCCATGAAGTTGAGCTTTAATGTATCCAAGGATGGGGCATTCACCACCTCTCTGAGCAACCTGTTCCAGTATTTCACCTCTTTCATTGTAAAGACTTTCTTACTAATGTCCAACATAAATCTATCCTGCTTCAATTGAAAACCATTGCTCCTCGTCTTACTGCTACATGTTCTTGTAAACAGTCCTTTCCCAGTTTCCTTGTAGATTCCCTTCAGGATATTGGAATGCTGCTATAAAGGTCTCCTTGGAACCTTCTCTTCTTCCAACTTAACAATCCCAGCTCCCCCAGCCTGTCTTTGTAGGAAAGGTATGTTCACATACAGATATGATCATATGTTCTGGTTTGAGTTAGAGCAGTTAATTCTGTGCGGTGATTTTACTTTTCAGTTAAGTCTCTTTTAAGTGACTTCACATTTTACAGACAGTCTCTGTTTCAAGAAATGGTAACAGTTGATATTTGTAGTTACTACTAAGGATTGGTAGGCAGAAGTTTTGTTTATACCTGCTTCTATGGAGAACAAGGTCACTGCTAAAGGATTTTTGCTGCATTGGGAGTATAGTAAGAGGTCACACCTGCAGAGAAGAGCAGATAGGACAAGTGACCCAAAGATGACCGATGAGTTGTTCCACTCTCTATATGTCATAGTCAGGATACAGTTGAGGGATCACAAGGGTTAATCTCTCTTCTTCAATGGCCAGTGTCTGAGAAGGACTCTGTCCATTTGTTTCTGACCCATGTGAATTAGTTCCCAAATCTGCTTCCCGAGTCCATTCCTTCTTTGTCACTGAGTCCAATGCCTTTCCAGCAGTCAGTTGTAATGGTGATGTAATTTCCATCAGAGGGCTTGGGTTAAATACTGGGGTTTTATACAACCAGATATATTTTACTTTTATTATTTTCATTAAAGCTGTTTACATTTTCTTTTCCAATCCATAACCCCCTCCTTATTTCCCTTTCTCTTTCCCTTCTGAGAAGTGAAAGAGGTTAATAGAGAGTACTTGTCATTTGCCTACTGGCCATCCCAGCCGTAACCCTTGACATCATTTACATATATTTTCTATTTCTGTTGAGTGGTCCAGGTCTTAGGGTAGGTCAGCAACCTGTGGTGAAATTAAAGCATTATCTCATTCATGTTTCTGACTGAAATTCATCAGCACCCACGGTGGCTCCAGAGTTACCAAGTACCTGGGCAGGAAAACTAGGAACTGCAACTGAACTGTTTGATCCCTTGTGGTGCTCTCTTTGGTCAGAGAAGTGGTTCATCAGCAAGAAATCTGGCATCTCACACTGTCACATTTGTTCAGAAGATCAATAGAAGATCTCTGTTCACAGGGCAGTCAATCTGTTACCTTTTATAAGCAGTAAATTCACTTAGCAAAGGATGGAGAGCAGGAATACAATAGAAATTCATTTACTTTGATCACAGCCAGACCTTGACATTTAATTTCTGCTGTAAGGACAATAATTCTGAATGGCTTGATGTTTTTTTCCCCTCTGGAGCTATAACATTAAAAGAAAGTCAGCATTAATACAAATAAAAATAATTCTAACTTGAAAAGTATTAGAGTCTAGACACATTTCCAGACTTAAGCCATGTCTAACATAGATGATCTGGTCTTGAGTTGGGAAATCTCTTTAGAAGGCTGCTTTGTACCAACAATGCAGTTAATAAATTATACATATTATTAAATATGTATACAAATCACCTATATACAAATTATATATTTGTGTATAGATAATAATACAAATTATCTATATACAAATTCTGTATTTGTATATAGATAATAATACAAACTATCTACATACAAATTCTCTATATGTATATAGATAATAAAAGAAATTATCTACATACAAATTCTATATTTGTATATAGATAATAATACAAACTATCTACAAATTCTATATATGTATATAGATAATAATACAAATTATCTATATACGAATTATATGTTTTTATACAGATAATACATATATGCATATATATTTATATACAACATATAAAATATATACAAATATACAAAATCTATGCAAATTATAACTATTATCACAGCCTAGAACTTGCCAGTAAAATTTCTTGAAGTTCTCCTGTGGTGTTCATGTTCAGTTAGTAGACACAAATAGCTTGCAAATCAAGACTACTGCAGTTATGAACAGTAGGACCTATTTCATTATGGTATAAGAGTAAGAAACTCAATGTGGCATAACAGAGAATACAAGTCAAAAACACTATTCTTGGCTTTACCTTGTCCTCCTGCAAGATCACCTCACAATTTAAGCACCATTTCACTAATTCCTAAGGGCCACAACCATTTATTATTTCAACCTGGCCATAACAGACCAGATATACTTGCCTATTTTTGAAACAAAATGTCAACTCTGTTACTAAGCAGATGCAGTTCTGATACAGTGAGTAAGAAATATTATTTTCCTTTATTATCTTGAGCATAATTCAGGTGTCTCAAAAAAAACCCAAAATATGATTTTTTTTTAAATAAGGAATATTCCTTCTGAACACGATGCCAACAATTTCCTCATGCTCTTTGGAATGTTTTTGTTTGCCTCTTTGCTGTAAGGAGGATCTCATGAGCAACAAATAATGGTAACATAATTTCAGGCCTTTTGTTTTACATTTTGGATTTTACATTTTGCAACCTCATAAATTTCAGCTGTCAGTTGGAATTATACCAATAGGAATCTAATGAGTAAACATCACTCAAGGATCTTTTGTCTTCATCATTTGAGATTGCTCACAAACTTCAATGAACATGCTCTCTACAGGAAAATTTCTCTCCTAGCCCAGAATTTCAAAGACTACCTAACAGCCCGAAGCACCTCATACTTTCCCAAAGAATATTTCATTTATCTCTCCATATTAAAGGGCAACCCAGACAGTCTAGCCAGTTTCCCATTTGCTTATTCCTAGAGATACAGTGTATTTCCCTACAGTCCCAGTTTATACTACATCATGGCATCTCTTGTTTAATTTACTGCACAGCCAGACTCTTGCAAGCCTTCACATCCCTCTCTCTCTCTCGTTCTTGTTGGACTACCCTCCCAGCCTTCCCATGATCAAGCTCCCTCTCAGTTTTACTGCTTTGTATACCCAACATCTCGCTTCTCACCCTAAGAGATTCTACACAGGGGATGCAGCTTTTTCTTTCTTCAAGTCAGGATTTCAAGCCCTGTACACAAAGTAGCTTCCTAACAGACTGCTCACTGGGAGCTGTGCAACCAAATGAGCTCAGTGTTCCCAGCTGACACTATTTACACTGAAGTCTTTATCTCTGCTGTAGCTGTTGAACTGTGTACTTGTATATTAACCCCTTTGTGACTTGTAAATGCTAATGAACAGCACTGATCTATGTAGTGATAAGTATAATTATAGCTACATTTTATTTGTCTCTCTACAGTTTAAATATTTGTGTGTTTTCTAATTCTTCATATTGAGGACAGGCTGAGAGAGCTGAGATTGTTTAGCCTAGGGAAGAGAAGGCTCTGAGGAAACCATGTAGTGACCTTCCAGTACTTAAAGGAGGACTACAGGAAAGATGAGGAGAGACATGTAATCAGAGAATGTAGTGATAAGACAAAAGGCAATAGTTTCAAACTGAAGGAGGGTAGATTTAGATTAGATACTAGGAAGAAATTCTTTACTATGAGACTGACACATACCTGGGAGCGTTCAAGGCCAGGTTGCAAGCCAAAGGGCTGCCCTAGCAGGGATATTTGTGCTTATGAAAGAGGATGGCTTATGCAGAAATCCTGCCTTCTACAAAGTCTGTTGAAAAGGTATCACAAACAGCTTGGTGTTATCAGCCAAAGTCCGTGTTTGAGTAGAGATGCCAAAGACACACAGGAGCTGTTTACAGAATGTTGGACAAATGAGTCTTTGAAGTGAGTGCACTTCAGAGAAGCAAGCAGAAAGGCAGGTATTTCTGATAGAACACAGTGACTATGTATAAAAGCCTAAAGGCATTATTTACTTCTGCTTAGTCCTTCTGATCCAGCTACACCCCCAGGGGAGTGAGCTGCAGGTGACCAGGGAAAAAGCAGTAGCATGAAGTGAGTCTGAATCAGAGTTTTCTCTATTGAGGCTGACCATGCCTATTTTGGTAAGAACTGATTTGCCTTTCCCATCTCAGATCAGGTTTACAGGGCTAGCAGTTAGAAAATCTATTCTTTAAATAGAGGTTAATTCGCCTCAAGCTTTTTTGTAGAAATGTATGAAAAAAATGAGTGAGGAGGGTATATTTGCATGATTTGTCTACTAACAGAATCAACATAGTGTCTTGGAGATTAACTGAGTACAGTTTTGATTGCATATTATTTGAGAATTGCAGGTAATCATTAAACTCCAAAGAAGCCCAACATAACTCACAGGATATCAGTTTAGCTTAGCCTGGTGATCAGTCCTATCACTCTTTCTTCTCATGCATCTTCTGTCAAATCTTTAGTTTACTGATTTGAACATTAAGACAAACCTGCAACTGGAGATTCATGGACTTGAATTGGAAATAGAAGAAAATAGAGCTGAAAATGGCTGATTGAACGGCTACAGTAAAAATGGATGGGGAAAAGAGCAATGAAGCCACTGAACTATAAAAAAAGAGAAACAAATAGCAGGTTTGCAGACAGAATATAGTGTTCAAGTCCAAGATGATGAAGTAGTGCTAACAGTTTCTTTTTCCATCTCTGTGCATTGAGTCGGTACACTGGAGCCAGTAGGTACTAAAACAACCTATTTTCCAGACATTTTGAGCTACCTCGTTTCATGAACAAGTCCTGAAGTCAAAACTGAATGAGACCAGCTAAGGAAAACAACAGATTTGGACACAAAACATTTTGTCTTGTCCCCTGTAGTTACAGTTAGATATATATGGAATTATAACCCCAAGACTACTTCACCTTTCTCTTCTGGTAAATTTTATTGGTCTGTTTAACTGGAAGAAAGAAATCCTGAGTGAAACAGGTAGTAGAAGGAGATTAGGCAGAAAAGAAATTTTTCAGACATAAGAAATTTAAAAGCTGCTAAGAGAGCAATAGAATAAATTAAAATAACATTGCATAAACATGGAAATAAATGTTTTTTATCTTGTGAAGAAGTATGCAATAACATTTCACATAATGAATTCCAAGCATAATGCAAAACACTTTAGAATAGGTGAAGACTAATTTTCTAGGTGACTTACTCGTCTCCAATGTTCTCTTTTATTCATTTTATTGTTAGAGCAGAGGTTCTGTTGCCACATTGAAATATAGATCAGTTAAAGTCAAATGGCATTGTTTTGGATGAGAAGGGATTAAATTCCTTTTTTTTTTTTTTTTTTGCTTGCTTTTTATTCTTCTATTATGAAAATGAGCTCTGCTACCTAATGTATTTTCCAATTTGGTTACTGCATTGCTAAAATATTGTTGCTAGCTTGTTTTGTCTTTTTATTTTTTTCCCTCAGCCTTTCCCATCTTGGTTATGTAAAAAGACAAAAAAAAAACAAACCAAAAACAACCAAAAAGAGAAACACAAATCTTATCCTTCCCATTAGTCTGAACCTTCAACTTCCTAACTTCCTGCCTGCAGTATCATTTCTGTGATACACAGTTTTGGTATTGCTAAAGGAAAAGAACAAGGTATCTTTATCACAGTAAAGTGTCTAATAACAAGAACAGTATTCAGCAATCTTTTACTGGCTTTTTCTCAAAGGATTTGGTGCTGCAACAGTGTTATGGGCTCCTATTCCACCAGGTACCTCCTCCTGTTGTTGCCCATCCCCTGATAGTTCTCTCACGCTGCAGTATTCCTTCCTGTGTACATCTATATACTGGGGAGATAGGTTTTCCTGAAACTTGGATGGGGTGAAAAATGAAGAGAGTTTTTTTCCTCAGATATTGGTCTTTATCAGGTTTCAATAAGCACAAAATAGGAGCCTAGAGAAGTTGGAAGAGCATCTCTGCTTGTGAAAGGCAAAGAGGGGAGAAAGAAGATGGAAGAGCATGCTTAATCCAGGACATCCAGCAGCTGCCACACTTCAGAAACTGACTTTCACATCTCTTCCTGATACTGAAATGTATCAAGTGGCCTTGTTTCCTTATACGTCTCACAAATCCAAACCACCTATTCCTTCTATGCAAAATAAATCCCATCATAGCTGGCAGGGTTTAAGACACTGAGGAAAGTATCAGAAGTGGCTCAAGTCTGACTTGCTAACCCTCACAAGTAATGGACATCATTGTCATTTTTCCACAGAAAGAGCTTCCAAGTGTGGCATTTGTGCAAATGACCATAGAATCATAGAATNCCTTTTCCTCAGGGCTGCTCTCAGCCATTCCCCACCCAGCCTGGAGTTGTGCTTTGGATTGCACCCACCCAGGTGCAGGACCTTACATTTAGCCTTGTTGAATTTCATGAGGTTGGCCTGAGCCCACCTCTGCAGCCTGTCCAGGTCCCTCTGGATGGATCCCTGCCCTCCAGCAGTGATGTTACAGTGCCCAGCAGTAATGACTGTCACATGTCAAGACATTATTTCACCTGACTGCCATACTTTCTTCAGGTCTATTTAGGCATTTTTACAGAAACCAGTCACATTTTGCAGACTGTTTTAAACCACTGGAATTTAATTTCTATATCCTGTGCACTATAGTATTGACCTGGAAACAAGATCCTAATACAGATCTATCTGGAGGTAGGGAAAAAGGGATTCACCTGAAGTGAATCCCAACCTAATTCTCAAGTGCAATTCAACAATCTTCAAACCAAATTGAACATTACTAAATGAATGAAAAAAACAAACTAAGTTCTGATAAAATTATGGTGTGGTTTTGCAGTCCAAGAGTGATTTTTCAGCTCATCTCATAGCTTCTTGTATAAACACTTTTTTTAGAATTGAGCTGAAGTCTGTGATGAGGAACTTGATAAATAATGGTGATATGATTGTAACATGCATGTAACACTGTAGCCTTAGTAAAATCAATGAATTTAATGCTGTGCATACTACTTGTGCACTAGGTGTTATTAATGTAATTGATTTCCATCTAAATGAAAGACCAACGGAGAAAAGTAGGCTCTGAGCTACTCTCAAACAGGACTTCAGAAGTGCCTTGTCCTGATTCACCTTTTGTCCTCCTTCATAGCACATATTACCTTCCTATAAGGAGACATATTTCCCCCCCCACCCCATTTTCCAAGAAAAAGCAGTGGAAAAGTTAATAAGGTGATGTCAATAAAACCTTTTTAAGGTGGAAAGCATTGTGGTAAGTATTCTTTTGACTCCAAGACTGAGGAGCTTTCATTTCAACTTTCAGCTAAAAATTTCACATTAGAGCAATAATAGTCCCTTTTTTTTTTTTTTTTTTTTTTTTCATTCCCTAATTCTCTGCTGAGGGCAACCTCTTGGAAAAATTGCCTGGGAGATTTTAACAAGATAAATTGGATTTCTGCACTTGGAATGAGGTTTGACAGTCTTTATCACTGGGGTTGATAACAAATTTCTGTGTCCCTTTTTTGAGGATCTTATAGCAAGTCTGAGATAATGATTAGACTAGTTTTGGTTTTTGGCTATTAGTAGCATTTGTAGCAGTTATTCCTGTATATTTAGAGAGGCTAACTTTGTTGGTATAATTGCAATGTCCATAACAGTCTGAAAAAAATCTGTTACTCTCTTCCTCATTACATAAATGCATTGCAGTGTCTCAGTAATTTCAGCTGCAAAGATCTCAAGGTTGAAACAAAAGGTTTTATTGCTTTGTTTGTGTGGGGTTTTTTTGGTAGTTTGTTTTTTGGGGATTTTTTTTAGTGTTTTGTTGTTGTTCTTTTAATCTCTGAAAGGTTTCTGTAAAAAAAGAAAGGTCTTGATCTCAGCTCTGAGTTCAGGTGGAATTTTGATTCATTGTGACACTTCTGGCAAAGACAGTCCCGCAGCCAAGAATCTTCAGACAATTTCAGAAGGAATAAAGTGTTCCTTGCTGCTGCTATGGCACCTCAGTTAGAAAAAAACCAAAACAAAACAAAAACTCCAGCAATTATTTTAATAAGCTTTCTCCTAAAGGTGAGGGACCATCAATGGAGGATGAAATCAAGATGTCACATAGCTCAGTATCTCTGCTTAGCTTAGTGCAGACTTAATATCCTCTGAGCACTTCCTTGACATGGTTAGCAGAAAAACACTGCAAAATCACATGGAAAACATTGAAAACAACCTGGCACAAGCCAGTGTTCCACCCACTTACCCAGACTTGTTGCATCTGATCCCTTTTATTTTTTTTTTTTTCCAGTTTTAATATCAACGAGATTCTAATTTTGAGTATTTGAAGCTCCTGCCCAATAGATTGCTTCTGGAACTGTCTATAAGTAAACTGCTCATCACTTCCAGTGCACCATCAGCTGCACCTACAGGCAACTTTTCACAGTTGACTAACAACTGTGGGCAGAGGCCAATGGGATGAGATTTAACAAGGCTAAGTGCAGGGTTTTACACTTTGGCCACAACAACCCTAAGCAGTGCTACAGGCTGGGGACAGAGTGGCTGGAGAGCAGCCAGGCAGGGAGGGACCTGGGGGTGCTGGGAGAGAGTAGCTGAAGATGAGGCAGCAGTGTGCCCAGGTGGGCAGCAGAGCCAATGGCATCCTGGCCTGGAGCAGGAGCAGTGTGGCCAGCAGGAGCAGGGAGGTTCTTCTGCCCCTGTGCTCAGCACTGCTCAGGCCACACCTTGAGTGCTGTGTCCAGTTCTGGGCCCCTCAATTCAAGAGAGATGTTGAGGTGCTGGAAGGTGTCCAGAGAAGGGCAGCAAGGCTGGTGAGGGGCCTGGAGCACAGCCCTGTGAGGAGAGGCTGAGGGAGCTGGGGGTGTGCAGCCTGCACAAGAGGAGGCTCAGGGCAGACCTCATTGCTCTCTACAGCTACCTGAAAGGAGGTTATAGCTAGGTGGGGTTGGGCTCTTCTGCCAGGCAACCAGCAACAGAACAAGGGGACACAGCCTCAAGTCGTGCCAGGGGAGGTCTAGGCTGGATATTAGGGGGAAGTTCTTGACAAGGAGAGTGATTGGCATTGGAATGGGCTGCCCAGGGAGGTGGTGGAGTTGCCATCCCTGGAGGTGTTGAAGCAAAGCCTGGATGGGGCACTTAGTGCCATGGTCTGGTTGATTGGCTAGGGCTGGGTGCTAGGTTGGGCTGGATGAGCTTGGAGGTCTCTTCCAACCTGTTTGATTCTATAAGTCTATGAGTCTATGATTCTATGAACAATATATCCAATATGTCCTGGTCTTATCCATTGTATTAAAGCCATCTACCTGGTATAGCATATGGTAGTACAGCACCGCTGTGGAAAAAAACATCAGGGTTCCTGCTAGACAAAGGGTGCACACAAGTATTGAAGATTATTCTAGCAAAAATCATTGCCAAACAAACAACTAGTTCCAATGCTGAAAAGGTCACTGGTAAATGAAATGTTCTTTAAAGGATTATGTAATTCTTCATATGGGTTTTAATACCAATTTAGTGAGCACTGCCTCCAGGTTCGCAGAGCTTTAGATCAGATTTTCAAGTTAGTAATGGAGAGAGATCTATGTCACTTCTGCAGCCAGAAACTGCTTGAAGTAGAAAGCAGAAAAGCAACCTGAAATGAATACAGTGAGCATTTGCCTTCACAGAAACAGTGCTTTGAGTACAGCCTATCAGAAAGCATTGCATTCAGATTGTCCCTATCATGCAACATTATCAGTGTGGAATTGACCTTTTGCATGCATTCCTTGGACAGCTGCAGTGTTCTAAAGTATTGAAATAAATAAATAGATGTTCTCAAAAGATGGTAAGTGGCTGCCCTCTGTTTCTTCAGTAGGCAAAGAGAAAATAAAAACAAAACAAACTTTAGTGTTAACCTCCTATCACTTTACAAAGGCTAGAAAGGCAAAGGTAGCATATTCTGTTTAATTAAGAGTCCATTCTACCAGGCTCCTTGATCCACAAATGTAGAATACAGCCTTTGGTTTAGGTTTCATGTAATACATAGTGGACTATACCATGTCTCAAATTAGAAGAACTCTTTCATTTTAAAACAATTTCTATGTAAATTGCCTTTTTTTAAAAAAATATTAATTAGAACTATTTAAAAGGTCATTTACAGTAGCTCTTGTAGTAACTATAAATGAAACTAGAACTTAAATGAGAATCTTTTTCTTCCCAACTATAAATAAGGAATATTATCACTGGCTATAGATTTCTATTTTTCAAAGTATAACTTAAAATTCTATAGAGGTCAATCATCTGTTAGTTGCTCAGGAAGATCTTTACTTAGTTCTAAATTAAATTAATGCTAAGCAACAAAAGATTAAAAGAAAAAAAAAATATTACCAAAAGAGAAGAGGATGAGAGGAGAGGATGAGAGGGTTGGAACTGCTCAGCCTGGAGAAGAAAAGGCTGCAGGGAAGACCTTATTGCAGCCTTTCAGATCTAAAAGAGGTTGTATAAGAAGAATGAGGACAACATTTTTAGCAAGGCTTGTTGCAACAGCATGAGGAGTAACAATTTTAAACTAAAAGAGGGTAGATTTCTGCATTTCTGCAGAATACTGCTGCTAGCAGTCTGTCAGAGCTATTCTCCTAACTCATGTAATTCCTCTCCCATGTCTCATACAGATGTGTCCATCCTCCACCCCAGTGCAGCATAAGGTGTGCATAGTGCAGATCCAGAAACCTTCCCTGTAAAACCTGAGTCCAGAATTAACAGGTCCATGGGCTTTCTGTTCAGTACCACTTGGTATTGAAAGGTTTTCCACTGATTCACCAAATCTCTAGTTGACTGACTAGACTTAGAACCATAGAATGGTAAGGTTGGAAGGGACCTCAAAGATCAGCTAGTTCCAACCCCCTGCCATAGGCAGGGACACCTCCCACTAGTACAGGTCACTCAAGGCCTCCTCCAACCTGGCCTTGAACACCTCCGGGGAGGGAGCAGCCACAACCTCCCTGGGCAACCTGTTCCAGAGTCTCACCACCTTCACTGCAAAGAACTTCCTCCTAACATCCAGTTTCAATCTCCCCTCTTCCTGTCCAAACTCATTGCCCCTTGTCCTGTCATTGCAAGACCTTGTCAATAGTCCCTTCCCAGCCTTCCTGTAGCCCCCTTCAGATACTGGAAGGCTACTCTAAGGTCTCCTGGAAGCCTTCTCTTCTCCAGGCTGCAGAGCCCCAAGTCTCAGCCTGTCCTCATAGCAGAGCTGCTCCAGCCCTCTGAGCATCTTTGTGGCAGTATTATTCTTTAGGGTTTGTATCCCCAATACTTCCTTTCTCCTAACCTCTTTGGGTAACTATCTCTAAGCATATCTCCACTTTTTTTTTTTCTCCAGCAGCAAGGACTGCACAGTTTGGTACAGCGACTATAGTTTGAGTCACTACAGGCTATGAATATTTCTTCAGCACTGAGCATTTCCCCTGTCTCTGTTGCTGTGCAACACTCATTGCAACCTGCAGCTTGAATTTTGACTTTGAAGACTCTATGTAAGCAATGATATGATTTAACAAATTTCTGAATGCCCACTGCATGGACTTCAGAATCACTAAGAACAGAGCAATGGGACTGAGGATGTCCAAATTGTGAATATGTAAATGTTGCTTTTGTAGGCACACATCTCATCAGCAGCTGCTGGGTTCTGAGTGTTCTGGAAAACCCAGCAAGCATGTGACTAAAGACCTTAAAAACCTAACTTTGCATTCCCAGTTTTTAAACTGAGCCTGCAGCTAAAGCTTGCAGAATAATTTTGAATCCTCCTTGCTGCTCATATTCTATGCTTTCAGTCTTGTAATTGCTAGATCATTACAAATTGCTCTTTCTTTCTCCTTCTATTGATTTTAGTGGTTCTTGTTTGTTTGATTAAGAGGGGAAAAGGTACTGAGCAGTACTGAATGATCTACTGAGTGCTTCTAATGCTGCTTTAAAGGTCCCTTCAGATACAAACCTGAATCTTGATTCACTTTTGTCAGTCACTACCAGACAGTAAATTGTGAGGAGTTTCCATACTCCATGTACCTAAACCAGAATTTCAATTAAAGTTCACAAGCCTGGGGAAATGCATCTTTTAATATAAAGTGGTTTTATTACACACTAATTATTTGTTAATTAATATCAACTTTTATTTCAGGGACTTGGAGTTTTGAATTGAAAGAAATTCAAATTCCTCACTGTTCTAATTTTAACTTATTTTTGCACAGCTAGTAGCAGCACTGAAAAATATTACATTACCTCCCAGAAAATATGTTTGCTTTTATATATTCCTTATGATTTTAGAACCTGTGACTTATACATACTGATTAATTTCTTTGTACAATAACTCTGAGGGCTGATATCTATTATTCTGTAAAGGAGTAATAGATAAAAAAAAATAAGAGTGCAAATTAATTCCTACAGAACTGACAGGAAGGCTAAAGCAAAGTTCTTTATCCCTATAATTTGTTAAAAACCAAAAACAAACTTGAGAACACAGTAACACTAAACTTAATTTTTCAGATTTTTAACATTGTTATTTGTTCTACCAGGATACCTTTAAAATGTAGCTAATAGTCATTGCATGCTTTCATAAAATGCTCTCAACTATTACAATGAAAAATAAACCCCAAACCTATCTCCACTCTTTCTGGGATATATTGCTCTCATTTTAATACTCTTACCTTATCTACATATTACAGAATTCCTAGAGCAGAACTTCTGGTATATTCTTATCAAGCTAAACATGCAAAAAAAAAAAAAAAAAAAAAAAAAAAAAAAAAAAAACCCCCAAAACCNAACAACAAAAAAAACCCCCAAAACTCAATATTCTGGAAGTCCCCAGGTACAATTCCTGTGTCACAGCCAAGGGTGGAAGGTATATTTCTGTTTCCAGGAATTATAAAAGCAACCTAGAAAAGCTGTTTAAAAGACTGAATATTTAACTGTGCATGGCTAAAAGTGGAGGAGACAAATCCTTCCTAGGTGACAGGCTGTGAAGTGTGGTTGCAGAATTGCTATTGGTATTGAGAACGAGATTTTTCACAGGCTGCAATACAAGCTCAGAGAAGCAGGCACCATGGGGGCTTCTCACCAAACAGAAGAAGAAATCATTTCAGAAATAAGCATCAGCCTCTCCTGTTCACTGTCTTTAGAGATGCCCAGAAATTAGTGATTTAGGCATTATGGCTGCTGCCTGAAGAATCTTGTCAGGAAATTTCTGAAATATTCTTGTAAGAATCCCATATGATGGTTCAAGAAAATGATGTAAAAAATTATGCANCCTCAAACCAGCACAACTAGAAAAGAGGACATGGTAGTGGACAATAACAGCAGTTGACCTTGGATGTATCACTGGTAAACATACTAGAAGAATCTGAAGTGTCTGGACTAACCATTGAATAACATCTAGGTAGTGAAGGATTGTGGCCAGACTGGAGGGGTTTGAGAAGACACAGAGCTCACTGCTGAAAATATCAATTGCCATCTTACACAGCTATCACTGCACAAGGGGAGATACATTTTCACCCCAAAGAAACTGAGCACTAGTGTTTTACTACCCAGTCTTCTCCCTTTTGAGTCACTTTTATACCTACTTCATTCTGAGTCAGATTTCTTTCCAAATATAAACTCCTGAGCAGTGAATTTGAGATCCAGAAATAATAAGATGACAAACACTCACTGGTGCAGCCTAGATTAGTCTTCAGTATTTAATCTTAAAATTTCCATTCTTTCTGTGCCGTATGTGAACTGGAACAGAACAGAAAGAAATTACATGTTTCTTAAAGTATTTTTTATTCCATTCCCCACCACATTCTCTTGATAGTGGCCTTCTGATGAATTTTTCATCATTGTTTATCTAAACTTAACTTTTAACCTTTGCAGCAGGTCTGTGCTCATGGCTTTCATACCATACCACATCTCTCCCTTGTCCTGTAGGCAAAAATGTACTATGCAACATTTATCTACTGTCCTCTCAGACAAGAGTCTTGTTCATAAGTGTTCTACTTTAGGTGTCTATCTTGTATTCAGCTACCCTTTGACATTTGTTACTGTCACTCACTAGCTGTATTTCTTTTTTAGGTACTTTTTAATAAAAATCTTCTGGAGCTCACTTAAGGTCACGTAGGCACTTACTTGTCTCCAGCCATCATTCGTCTCTCCCTCCCACTCTATACGGTTTACCCTTGTACAAATTTGCTCTTCTTCCTGATTTCCCTTCTGTTCTCCTTCCCCTGTTAATATGTTGTCAGGATTTTGTTGGTTTGGTTGGTTGGTTGTTTTTTTTTCATACCTGCAGATTCACAGATTGTATTGAGTTGGAAGGGACCCTCAAAAGCCATCTTGTTCAACCCCTTGCAAGTCAGCGGGGACACCTCCAACTAGAACAGGCTGCCCAGGGCCATATCGAGTCTGATCTTGAATGTCTTCACAGATGGGGCCTCAACCACATCCCTGGGCATCCTGTTCCAGTATTTTACTCCTCTCACTGTAAAGAACTTCCTGCTTATGTGTAACCTAAATCTACCTTTCCCCAGTTTAAAGCCATTGCCCCTTATCCTATCACTACAAGCTCTTCTTTCCCCAACCTTGCTGTAGGTCCCCTTCTTGTGTTAAAATGTAGCTACAAGGTCTCCCTGGAGCCTTCTCTTCTCCAGGATGAACAGCCTGGCTTCATAGGAGAGGCACTCCAGCCTTCTGATCATTGTGGCCCTCCTCTGCACCCAGTCCAGTAGGTCCATGTCTCATGTTGGAGGTCTTAGAGCTGGGACCTCACTCCAAGTGAGTTCTTACCAGGGCAGAGTGCAAAATTACCTCTCTCACCCTGCTGGCCACACTTTTTTTTTTGATGCAGCCCAGGATGTGTTCACTGTTGATTCACATCCAGCTTCTCATCCACCAGTACCCCCAAGTCCTTTTCTGCAGGGCTGCTCTTAATTTCATCATCTCTCAGGGTTATTCTGACCTAGATACAGGACCTTGCACGTTGCCTCATGAGTTTCTCCTCAACCCACCTTGTAAATTAAATCCTTTCCTCCCCATTGGAGTCTGGGGTAAAATCAAACTCTGGTTTACCTCCTTTCCATTTTCTCTTGGGTCTTCTTTCTGTACTTGGAGCATTTATGGAAGAATTGCCACAAAACATTTGCTACATCTTTTCTTTCTTTGTTCCTCAGTTAACTCTTCTCCCATCAAAAACCTTGTCACCATCTAAAAGAATTCTGCTACTTTAGCCAGCATTTGACTTGTTCCACAAATAGTCCCCTCAGCCTCCCAAGAGGAACCTGACCAGAGTGTCTTTCATTGTTTCTTTTGTCTCATCGTCTTAAACTATTCCATTTACCTATTAAAAACAGATGTTTCTTGACTGTCTTTTCCCTAACTCCTTTATTTGTATGAATGACCTCACTATATGTAGTTTGTCTTCCCCATGCTCTCTTTATCTTCCCCTTCCTACTGCTTTCCCTGCAAAGAAATGCTTCCTTGCATGTTTTTCCTTACAAATGCATTGTTATCTTTTACTTCTCAGACATTCCCTTTCCTGTATCATTTCAGATGCAAGAGATCTATCTTTTAGGTTTGTAATCTCGCTTTAATCTTTAATTGCTATTTAGCATTAGTATGTAAATCCTATTTTAAAATGTGTCAGATTCTTTTTTTTCACTGGTAGTGGAGCCTTGCAGAGCACTGCAAAGATCCATTTTTGTCGCCCATTTACATCTTTTCACGCGTCCGATTCGTTCTTTTCACTGGTAGTGGAGCCTTGCAGAGCACTGCAAAGATACATTTTTATTGTCCATTTACATTTTTAAATGTGTCAGATTCTTTTTTTCCACTGGTAGTGGGACCTTGCAGAGCACTGCAAAGATACATTTTTATTGTCCATTTACATTTTTAAATGTGTCAGATTCTTTTTTTTCACTGGTAGTGGAGCCTTGCAGAGCACTGCAAAGACACAGTTTTATTGTCCATTTAAAGTCTTAAGGCTTTGTCATCTTGCAGCTCTGTTGCTTGCTATCAAGTTGTCCATTCTGTCAAAGGCAGTTATACTTTGCTGCTATGCATGCAAAGGGCTGCTGCTAAGGTAATTTTCCTAGTCCATCACTTTGACTTTCACACTCTGAAATGGCTCTCCCCTTCCGTGTTGCATCAAACAAAGTACTTCAGGTCCTATTACAACATCAAGCTGTCATTTTCCTCCTCCAGCTGGTCTTTCAGGTCAATTTTCGTCACAACCATGTTAAATTCTGAGCTGCATGCATTCAGGCACAGAGTGACATCTCAGCCTATCTTCTTTTTCCTACAGTCTTCAGCAGAAGTCTCTGTTATTCCATTTCAAGCCACCACTTAAACCATCATTCTTCACTGATGCGGTGCTAACAAAAGTGGAGGTAGCTGGGCTTTTGGAAGACTGAGATCAGAAGCCAAGCACACCCACAAATGTTGCTTCATTGTTTTCCTTTCCTCCTCCCACCTGTCTCTGTCCATCTGTTTTGTCATATAGTATAATTCTAGTCTCTCTGACGTTAGAGGTCTGAGGCACCTGACACAATGAGATCCTGAGCTGTCACTAAAATTCCAACATGAAGACCCTAGGATAATGCAAACAAATAAAATGAAAATAGATGTAATTATGGGAAGAATTTTACCAAGGGATGGGTTGTTTGGTTGAGTTTGTTTTTTGGGTTTGTTTGGGGGGGTTTGGGTTTTGTGTGTGTGGTTTTTTGCAGGGTTTTTTTGTGGTTTTTTTGGTTAGTTGGTTGGGGATTTTTTGGTTTTTTTCTTGTTCTGTTTTGTTTTGGGGTTGGGGTTTTTTTGTTTGTTTATTTTGTTATTTTTCTTGTTCTTTTGTTGTTTGTGTTGGTTTGTTTTCTGTTTAGTTTGAGTTTTTTGTTAGTTTTGGGTTTTTTTGGTTGTTTGTTTTTCAAATCTTGTCTTTTTAAGTAGTAATCTAGAAATGTTAGTGTTGGGTTTCTTGCCACAACAGACTAATCACAGGATCACAGGATGTTAGAGGTTGGAAGTGACCTCCACAGATCACTGAGTCCAATCTCTCTGCCAGAGCAGGACCACAGGATTTAGCGCAGGTCGCACAGGAAGGCATCCAGATGGGTCTTGAAAGTCTCCAGAGAAGGAGACTCCATAACCTCTCAGGGGAGGCTATTGCAGTGCTCAGTGACTCTTACAGTAAAGAA
>WBNM01002029.1:0-19226 GCA_013399055.1 Ramphastos sulfuratus | reverse complement strand
GGGTTGGAGCACCTCTGCTGCAGGGAGAGGCTGAGGGACTTGAACCTGGAGAAAAAGGCTTCAAGGAGACCCAGTAGTGACCTTCTAGTATCCAAAGGGGGCCTACAAGAGGGACGGAGACTGTTTACAAAGGCCTGCAGTGATAGAAAGGGCTTCAAACTAGTGAAGAGTAGATTTTGATTGGATGTTAGGAACAAGTTCTGTACCATGAGGGTAGTGGAACACTGGGACAGGTTTCCCAAGGAGGTAGTCGAGGCCCCATCTCTGGAGACATTCAAGGTGAGGCGCCACAGGACTCTGGGCAACCTGATCTAGTTGAGGATGTCCCTGCTGACTGCAGAGGGGTTTGGACTGGATGACCTTTGGAGGTCCTTTCCAACCCAGAACATTTTATCATTCTATAATTCTATGAAATACATATGTTTGAATGAAATATGAATTAATTACTTTACTACATGATAGGGTTGCCCATGGTGAGTTAACCTGACCAAATTGCTGTACATACAACAAATGAAACAAGCCAAACGATACTTTAAAACACTTATTTGTCTCCCCAAAGAGAATAGAATGGTAGCTTAAAAGGAAATGGTGACACTACTCAGATTGCCAGTAAAATTCAGTTTTACAAGATGTGTGTCATTTCTCAAATCTGATTTCACTGAATATACTAACATGAAAAATGCTTTTGAGCTTTTCTGGGTGAGCACTCTGAACCTTACACTACTGAATAATCCCTGCTGCTCTTCTACCAGCAGAACCACGAAGCCATTGTCCCAGGGAACAGCAAACAAGCAAAGTCACTAAAAGCCACCGACCGATAGAAAACTTGAGAATCCTTGTGGTCATTGATTTCTTGGCCTCTTTATTTAGACTGCAAGGAACAGTACTTATTACTGTAAACCATGCTGGTACTTGGGAAATGCCACTAGTTCCTTCTTGACCTCGCTGACAAATGAATGTCTGAGCACAAGCCTTTCAGGGACTTTTGAGGTTGCCTGATTTGAACTTCTTCTATATAGAATAAATATTCAGCTATTAATCCTCTGAGAAGCTTATTTGTAAGGAGGCATTGAAAATCACAGTGGAAATAAAAATCTTTGTTGTGGTTTGTGTGGTACTGCTGTGTGATAATGAGCTGGAAGTGCATCACTTGGCATGGTTTCAAGCCTATCTGCACCATTTGGGTGAAGACTGCAATCCCTGCAGCACTCCCACGGATAGACAGAGAAATATCTTTGCAGGAATAGCTGGGTTTACAGGGTAGGTAGTGGGGTTTCATTGTCACTGCATAACACAGTTTAAGAGGTGGTTTTGTACTGTGTACAAAGAAATCTTGCTCCAAGTCTGAGCTCCTGAATTTGGGTAAGACAAGCAGAGAAACTCTGCCTGAAGTCTATGTTGTACGGAGCACAAAAGCTGCTTCTTAGGAATGTCAAAGAAAATAAATGTTTTCCTGCACAAATCCCTTCCATTTTCAAAAAGCTCTTAGAACAGCCCCTCTTTAAGGACTGTAGAGATGCCAGCAGTGAGATGTGGCTGGTGCAAAACTGATTTCTTTCTTTGTCTTAAGCTCTCTGTTTATTTTGCAGTAGATATCATCATCTGGAAAAGACTTCAGTGGTAGAAATAATTGTAATTTCTTCCCCAGAAAGCTAACAATACCAAAAAAGGTTTTTGGGTTTTGGTTTGGTTTTGTTAGGGTTTTTTTGTTTCTTTGTTTGTTTGGGGGTGGGGTTTTTTCTTTGTTTGTTTTGGTGTTTGTTTGTTTGTTTCTTTTTTTGGGGGGGTGGTGGGGACTAGTTTCTCTTTGTTGGTTTCTTTGTTGGTTTTGGTTTTGTTTTGTGAGGGTTTTTTTTTTGATGAATGAGTAAGGAGGAACATTATGGACAGACCACAAAGCAAAGTCAAAGTGAGGACAGATATGGTCTTTAAAATGTGTATCTTCCTCAGTTGTGTTTGGTTTATTATGTAATTTCTTTCCTGTTGCTGATTTTGGCATAATTATTGTAACTACTCTGTAAATTTTTGTATACTTAGCTCACAACCCTTTGGCTATTGGTTGGTTTGTATATTTTGCAAGGCTTGATTTCATCTAGAAATGCATTCCACCTCCCTCCTCTCTTTCCCTCTTGATTTTTCCTTGTGCCCTGGGATTATTTCTGGCTCACTGGACAATTTCAGAGAGTGTTTGGGATTTTAAAGCTGGTTTCTTTGCTCAGTTACTTCAGTCTTGCAGTGAAGAGTTTTTGATGTTAAATAGGATTGGCTTTAAGATGTACTGAATTCCCATCACTTGGAGAGACATCCACAAATAAATTCCAGCATTTCTGAGAACCGACCAAAAAAGCTGTTCTTGGCCCCTACAAAGCTATCTAACTTAGAAAAAGTTGGGTTTATAATGTTTGGCACTCAAAGCTGTCTTCAGTGAGACAGGAATGATCACAGAAACGTGGAAACATTCGAGTTGGAAAAGACCCTCAGGATCACCAAGTCCAACTGATATCCCTACTCTACTAGGTGCACCCTAAATCACATCCCCAAGCACCACACCCAAATGACTTTTAAACACATCCAGGGTTAGTGAATCAACCAACCCTGGGCAGCTCATTCCAATGCCTAACCACTCTTTCTGTGAAAATTTTTTTCCTAATGTCCAGTCTAAATCTACCCAGTCACAGCTTGAGGCCATTCCCTCTCATTCTATCACTAATTACCTGAGAGAAGAGACCAGCACCAACCCACCCACAACATCCTTTTAGGTAGCTGTACACAGCAATGAGGTCTCCCCTCAGCCTCCTCTTCTTCAAACTAAACAGCCCCAGCTCCTTCAGTCACTCTTCATAAGATTTATTTTCCAGGCCCTTCCCCACCTTCGTTGCCCTCCTCTGCACTTACTCCAGCACCTCCACATCCCTCTTGTTTTGAGGTGCCCAAAACTGAAAACAATATTTGATGTGTGGCCTCATGAGTGCTGAGTACAAGGGGACAATCACCTCCCTGCTTCTGCGGGACACAGCATTTCTAATCCAAGCCAGGATGCCATTGGCTTTCTTTGCCACCTGGGCACACTGCTTGCTCATATTCGGTTGTTTGTCTATTACAACCCCCAGGTCCCTTTCTGCTAGACAGTTTTCAGCCACACTTTCCTAAGCCTGTAGCATTGCTTGGAGTTGTTGTGATCCAAGTGCAGGACCTGGCATTTGGCCTTGTTGAAGTTCATGCCACTGATGTTGGCCCTTTGATCCAATCTATCCAAGTCTCTCTGCAGAGCCTCCCTATCCTCCTGCAGATCAACACTGCCAGCCAACTTGGTGTCGTCTGCGACCTTACCGATGACACACTGTCTTCATCAATGTCATCAATATAGATGTTAACCAGAACTGGTCCCAACACCGAGCCCTGGGGGACACCACTTGTGACTGGGTGCTAGCTGGTTTTAGCTCAGCTGACTACCACTCTTTGGGCCCTTTCATCCAGCCAGTGCTTTATCTAGTAGAGCTGTGCTCATCCAAGACATGGGCAGTCAGTTTTGTCCACCAGAATTCTGTGGGGAACAACATCAAAGGTTTTTCAAAAGTCTGGGTAGACAATATCCACAGCCTTTCCCTCATCCAGTAGCTGAGTCATCTTGTCATAGGGGGAGATCAGGTTCATCAGGCAGGACCTGCCCTTCATAAACCTCTGCTGACTGGGCCTAATCCCCTGGTTGTTCTCTATCTGGTGCGTCACAGCACTTGAGATGGCCTGCTCCATGACCTTCCCTTTGATTAATATATCTACATAAAAGTTGTAATGATATGGCTCAAAATCAAAGGAATACTAAAAAATACTCATTCACAGGTGGAGCTTAAATCTACTTATTATAGTTACATGCCTTTTTGAACATAAATTGATGTAACACTGATATAGACTTTGTTCAGTCAGTGTCTTCAACAGCTGTATATGTGGGCTTCTGCTTGGTTGCTTTTATATTGCTTCCATTAGAAAACAGATTCACTTGCTAAATTACATTTTTTTTCTTGCTTAGTGATTATATTCATGAATTTATACACCTTTAAAAATTGTAAAAAGTCAACTGAATAAAAATTAAACCACAGTTTACTTCCAGTTCATTTTGAAGTAACACTGCTCACTTAGTTTTCAGCTCCACCCAATCCTAAGTCCTTGTTCTCGGTGTTCGTATTTCTCTAAGTGTACTCTGGGTATGGTTTACGACAAGCACTACTACACGACCATTTTATATGAATTTTGTCATGTGTGAAATATGAATTTTGCAGATGATGACACCAAGATTTGAAATATCTCACAGGGGAAAATGGAAATATCCTCCTTGCCAGTTTTTCCCCAAGATGAATATAACATTTAAAAGGCAGTGGGCTGATAGAGCAGAAGAATGGAGTTTATTTATCTGTGAGACCTGCCTAGCACCAGCAACAGCAGTTGCTTCTTCCTCCTTTCTGTGTCAGTGCACTTGACTCTGAGGTGGAGTACCCACGTCTAAGGACTAATCTCATTAGACACTCCAGACATGGCTTTCTAAAGTTATTTGCAAGAAAAGGTACTGATGTCTTTCTAGCGTGGATGTTTGGTCATAGTGAAATTTACACAGATCAAAAACGCATTTTCAAAGTAAATGTAAAACCACTGGGTTGTGGTAAGTTGCATTAGCATTAGTGATTTAGGGAAAGAGGATTTTGCATTTTTCTGATCTGTCAGGCAAATTAACTTTCTATAGAGCTAAGCCCAACAAACTTTGCTTAAGTCAAGTCATGAATAAATACCACTGGCAAAGCTACAGAGGAAAACTCAGTCAGTGGAGCATCTCTGGATATTCAGCCTGAGCTTTAAGAAATGGTTAAGTACTTGCTCATTTTAGGTATATACCTGGGTTCATCTGTCTTTGCCAAAACACCTGCAAATTGCTTGAATCCCATTACAATCAGTGGGAATATATAGAGAGGCTTAAGTACAAATTGTAGCACTTGGTGGACCTTGATGGATCTTAGTGAAGTGTGGTCCCTGAGAGGAATACACCAGGTAACAATCTGATTTTGCAGCCATCTTGACAATGCAATTTGAAATTGCAAACCTGAAAGAGAGAAGGAGACTTAAGTTCGTTTTGTGAATTTGTTTAATAGCTTGAAGGTCACACCCTGGATGAAAATCATCACCCATTCAGTGGTCTGGATGATTTGATTTTTTTATTATTGGTGAGGCACTGGAGTGTTAAATGAAAAACCCACTGCTGGAGGCAACAAGGGGAAACTCTTGGCTGGGGTGGGGGGAGGAGAGGAAAACTAATTATACCAGAAATGGCTCCCAAGGAAGAACCAGTCAAAGAGCTGTTCCATGAAGTATGCTAAACTTGTGTAACAAGCCTACGATTTGAAAAATCAGCAATTTCTTAATCACCAAAAGTATGGATTACATATCAAAGCTTTTTATACCTCTTAGCAAACCAACGGATGATAAAAAACTTTATCGTTGTTATTCTTTCACAACTAATGTCCTGCTCATTCAGATTCTGCACTGAACTTTCAAGAAAGCAAGCCTGAAGGAAAAGATCTATCCCGAAGGGACTCAGCCTGAGAGGCAGAAAGCTTTTTATAAGCTTTCTTGTATTATGGTGTTTCCTAGACAGACCAGTCTGAAAATTGTGTCTGACAGAGGTCCCATTGCATAGTCTTTGGTCCATTCTAAGTATGAGTTTTAAAAAACTCCTCAGATGCTGGTGATAATAGTTCTGTCTAACAACTTCTGCTTGTTCAGCAAAAACATTTTGCTCTTCCCTGTTTGCTGGCAATTAATGACCCTGCAAATGCAGCAGCTGTGTAGTACACTGAGATAAACTGCACCAGTACAGACACCACCTGGTAGTACACACAAGTTACTGAGCCCTCTCTGTAGAGAGGATCTGGGGCAAAAGTGTGAACTGTAAACAGTTGTTGTTCTGTCCTTCTGCAGGTACTGCAGACAACCCCTTGTAATTTATGAGTAACATGATTGTATACTTTATTTTCTTTAAAAATTCCCATTTCCCATCAGTCCATAACTCATTTTGACACTAGTCATAAACCAGATTTGGTTTCTGTTACCTCTAAGCATGCAGTGAATGTAATATTCAAACATACAGGCAATATGAGCTCAGACTCTTCTTGGTGTTTTTGGTTTGGTTTTTTTTTGACTGTCAGGTACCAAATTCAAATGTGAATCAACACAGAAATTACATTGGTGTTGGGAAGCAAAATTTCAGTCCACCCTTTCCTTCATAAACTGCAAAGGTGTTTCCTGTTCTACAACTCTTAAAGCTATTTGTTTACTTGTTTAGTACTTTCATACCACATTTTAAAAGAGCAGGTCTTAGTAAGACATCAAAAGCTTGAATCTCCCAGCTATCTGGATAGCTGGTGAGATGATGTTTAGCAAAGCTACACCATGAGCAATGCAATGAGTAAGTTGCCATGCTTCTGCACAAAGGAATGGTCTATAGTTCACACTGCAGCCAGAGAAAAGGAGCTACTATTACACGGGATAATTTTCCTGATGTGTTTATTTTGCATGAAGCCACAGAGGAAATTGTATTCTTCAATTGTATTCTTCTGATGGAGTTGGATTTTTTTTTTTTGCTTCATGTTCCAGATGAGAAACTGGGTAGTGTTCATGTTTTGTTTCCTATGTGTTGATTGTAATTTGCAGTGAGGTATAGTTTATTTGCTTTTTGTGTTCTAGCTATATGAAAGGCAGGCTGCTTGTGAGGAGCGTTGCTGTTAATGTAAGTGGAGAAGCACAACATTGTAATTCACAGCAGCACAGCTGTGTCTCATCTAAGTTGGGCTTACAGTCTGGTGGAAGAACTGTTAAATACTCATTTCAGAAGATGTTCTGTGTAAGACTGTGCATTAAGGAAACACCTTTGTAATTTCTTGAAAGATTCAGTAATTGACATTTCTCCAGCCTATTTCCACATGCTCAGTCCTTTGGGATGTGCAGTTTCTCTTCTTTGCACCAAACACTTTAACCCAGCCTGCAGAAGAAAAATCACCTCAGAATTGCCACTTTTATAGTGCTAGGCAAGAGGAATCTGTGTTCTCTTAAGAAATGGATCTTCTTCTTTCTTCCTGAATTGAAAGAGGGCTTCCTAAATTATAGTATTTCCTTTACCAACAGTCTTAATAAAATGAGCCCCTTTGCATTCAGGACACAGAGACTTTTGTGTTCTGTTGCCCCCCTCCCCTCTTCAGAGATCTGCCTTGATAACAGAAAAGTCCATGTTTGGAGATGGAGAGTCCATCATTGCACTGCAAGGCCCCTGGCCTCCTGAAGAAAAGTCAAACTCTCCTCCCTAAGACCCTGTTTTCACAGATTATCTTTTCCCTCCCCACGTCAGTCCTGAGAATATCACTCTGGTCCTAAGAACATTCCTGGTACTCTATTGAATGTGATAGTTGTTCCTTCATAGAATCATGGAATCACAGAATGCACTGGCTTGGAAGGCACCTCTAGGTCATCTAGTTCAACCCCTGCAACAGTAAGGAGGCGCATCCCTGACTAGATGAGGTCGCTTAAGTGCCCCATCATGCCCAAACTTAAATGTCTCCAGGGACAGGGCCTCCACCATCTCCCTGGACAACCTGTTCCAGTGTTCCAGCACCCTCATGGTAATGAACTAATTCCTAATTTCCAATCTAAATCTACCCTGCTCTAGTTTAAAACGGTTGCTCTTTGTCACGTGTCTTTGTAAACAGTCTATCTTCGTCTTTCTTGTAGGTCTCTTTCAGGTACCAGAAGGCTTCTATAAGGTGACACCAGAGCCTTCTCATCCCCAGATTGAACAACCCCAAACTCTTTCAGCCTGTCTGCATAGGAAAGATGGCCCTCTGCTGGACCTGCTCAATCAGCTCCATGTCCTTCTTCTGTCAGGAGCCTGAGAGTTGGACACAGTGTTCCACGTGAGGTCCCAACAGAGCAGTGATAGACTTCTCTCCATCTGCTGGCCACATTTTTTCTGATACAGTTCAGGGTGCAACTGGCCTTCTGAGATGGAAGTCTGCATTGTTAACTCATGTCCAGCTTTTTGTCCACCAGTACTTCCAAGTCCTTTTCTTCAGGACTGCCCTCTATCTCATCATCCCCCAGCCTGTATCGATAATGAAGATTGTCCTGACCAAGGTGCAGGACCTTGCACTTGACCTTATCTGAACCTCATGAGGTTCACCTGGTCCCATTTCTCCATCTTGTCCAAGTGCCTCTGGCACATCAATCACACCATTCAGCTTGGTGTTATCTGAATACTCGCTGAGGGTACACTTGATCCTACTGGCTATATCATTGATGAAGATACTAAACAGCACTGGTCCCACTATGGACCCCTGAGAGACACCACTTGTCATCCATCTGTCTCCATTTGGACATTTCATCTTTATTCCATTTATATTTTTTTCTTAGTAATCTAGTAGGGCTATGATATTGGCACACCGCCCTTTAGGTACTCCACATCTGATCACAATAGTGATGGAGATGTATGCATGCCACAATACCATTCACGCTGTTGAATGCCACACATTAAAAGCAGCACACTGCTGTGTCCCTTCCTTTTTAGCATTCAGACAGTTCAGATATTTATTTCACTACAGTGGCAGCATCATAACTCCACATTTTACCATCCATAGCTTCCAAATTTTTTATCGTCAAAAAATACATTGGATAAATTAATCCCTGCTGACATAGACAATGACACATTGGTGCCTTTACTGCTAGCATGTAGGTTTGTGGCAGCCTGAATCCTCTTTTCTCTTAATTTTCTTCTTACACAGGCAGCAAAGGTGCAAGATAGAAAGGTTTCCTTTCTTGCAAAACAGTCTGTTTTCAGACCTTTGGCTTTAGGCAGAGTTAAAATCCCTGACTGCCTGCTAGTGCATTTATTTTCTTGAATTCACCTGAAGATCTCAGCCCTACTGTTTTTCTGACAGCATAGATTGCATCTGCCTGCTAAAGGCAGGAAATGATTTTATGTATAAACTGTAAGATTTGGAATTTGAATCTACTCATTTCGTAGGCATATAGGTTCAGTAGTAACTTTCTCTTCCTGTGGCGAAGGTCTCCACACCTTGTTTTGCAGGTACATATCTAAAGGACAAACATATGCTGGTCACTTCTTCCTCTTTATATTTATCTTGAAGAATGGGATGTTCAGTCTGGAGAGGAGAAGGCTTTGAGGTGACCTTATTGTGATCTTTCAGTATCTTAACGGGGCCTACAAGAAAGCTGGGAAGGGACTTTTTAGGATGTCAGGTAGTGATAGGACTAGGGGGAATGGAACAAAGCTAGAAATGGGTAGATTCGGATTGGATGTTAGGAACAATTCTTAACCATGAAGGTGGTGAGACCCTGGAATGGGTTGCCCAGGGAGGTAGGTGGTCAAAGTCCCATTCCTGGAGGAGTTTAAGGCCAGACTGGATGAAGCTCTAGACAGGCTGATCTCGTGTGAGGTGTCCCTGCCCATGGCAAGGGGGTTGGAACTAGATGTGGTCCCTTCCAACCTCACTGATTCTGTGATTCTATGATTCTGTGTTAAATGGTTAATTGTTGCATTCTGTATGGTCCCATATATAATCATTGCCCCTTGAACTGCAAAGGGAGAGAAAAGAAGGTCTGTAACTTTTCCTTCCATGGGTGTTTTTTGTGCAGTAGTACTGAGCACAGACACTGACAACTACTAGCTCCAAAGTGTGTAAGGCTTCTTTATTCCTTTAAGAGATCCCATGGAATCAGAAAGAAGATTAAATACTGGCTCCTGCCTCACCTCCAGTGTTCCCTTAGACCAGGGGTTACAGTACTGCAGCATGAGAAATGATTCAGAGCTCCTCCAGCATTTCACACATCCAGAGTCCGTGCCAGCCAAGGCTGTAGCTTTGTAACAAACACTTGAGATTTGCTTTCAATCCGTTTGCACCGCTAAAGTTTTCATCGTTGACCTATCTTTCCTCAGTGTACCTTTCTTGCAGAAATTGTGTGATGCTTTTTAATACACAGATGCAAATAAGCATGACTGGGCAGTGCAAGAAAAATAAATCTGGAGAGCAGAGGAGTTTTGGTGGTGGTGGGTTTTTTTTATTTGTTTGGGTTGTTTGGCTTTTGGGGGAGCTGGTTGTTTTTTTGTTGTTGTGATGGTGTTCGCTGGAGTTTTTGTTTGGTTTGTTTTTTTCCAGTTTTGGTTTGGTTTTGTTTGTTTTTTATAAGCTTTCAGTGCTTTCTTTTTTGACACAAGGCATGATTTTTTTTCACACTTCTGCAGAAAATTGAGTTATAGGTTCCTGGCAGTGTGGATGCTGTGATGAGAGGAAGGCTCTTGAGAACATAGCCTCTGCAGGCATCATGAAGAATATTGACAATGCAAACATCAAGAGCAACACTCAAGGCATCTAGGGTTAAATCTGTGTTCTACTATTCCCCTTGTGTGTGACTGGAAAAACTCAGGTGAACTGAACTCATGTGTAAGAAGGATATGGAAAGTTTCATATATTTTTCAACTATAATCCCTTTAGCACAGGGCCTGTTCCTAGCTCTGTGTTCGTGCTGTGGCTGGTGAAATCTGGAGTCCTGATTTTTAAATTGGCCTTGTGTATTTCATAAAAGGAAGCGCCCACTCATCCTTTTCCACCCTTTTTGTGGGGGAGGAAGCTGTCAAGCGAGGCTTCAAAACCTCATATCTAAGAACACAGCACACACAGGTTGGCCAGATGTCTTCAACTGGTATCTGTGACCAAACCTCACTGTCTTCTCCCACATCTATAGCTGTCTTCAGAACATGAATGAACCTACTACTAACACACTCTATTCTTTTTCATTTTTGTTTTCATTTTCATTTTAGTTTTTGTTTTAATTTTCATTTTCGTTTTCATTTTCTTCTTAGTTTTCTTCTTCTTCTTAGTCTTCTTTTTTCTTTTTCTTTCACTGAGGCCACATTTAATTTTCTTTCACTGTAATATTAATGTGTATACTACAGTGGATACTGCAGTGGATACTCACAATAGGTGATTTTCCCCCTCTGCTCCCACATAGTGTACTGAGTCCATCTCTGGTGCCCCCAGAATAAGAGGGAGATGGAGCTGCTGGAGTGAGTCCAGAAAAGGGCCATGAAGATGATCAGAGGGCTTGAGAACTTTCACAGTGAGGACAGGCTGTGAGAGTTGGGGTTGTTCAGCCTGGAGAAAAGAAGGCTCCAGGGAGACCTTATGGCAGCCTTCCACTACCTACAAGAAAGGAGGGAAGGGATATTTTACAAGGATTTGTAGTGAGAGGACAAGAGGGAATGGATTTAAGCTTGAGGAGGGCATATTTAGAGTATTAGGAAGAAATTCCTTACTGTGAGGGTGGTGAGACACCAGAACCATTTGCCCCAGAAAGTAGTAGATGCCCCCTCCATGGAGGTGTTAGGGCCAGATAGGATAAGGTCTTGAGCAACCAGTTCTAGTGGAAGGTTTACCTGCCCAGGGCAGGGAGTTTGGAACTAGACAATCTTTAAGGTCTCTTCCAACTTAAACCATTCTATGAATCCATGAATCCACTGCACTCCACAAAGGGCTCTGTAAACCTGACACAGACTGAACACCTGTAAAGCTCTCTCTCACTTCAGTGTATTCCCAGCCTGGAGAATTCCAGCCATATCCTAAAATCTGCTTGTCTGTCAGCTGAGATGCTTTGTTGTATGCGTCTGCTCTTGCAGGAATATATTGATATTAGATGATACACCAAAAAAATGGTGCAAAGGTTTATGTTGCATTGAATTACCATGCACTTAAATATTCCCTAAATAAAATCAACCACACTGTAAGAAGCCCCAAAATATGGCACAGATAACTTCTTCTTGTTGTTGTTCTTGTTGAGTGCATCTGTTCTGAATTGCAGGTACACAAAGCAATCTGTAATCAAACAATTCTAAGTTGTTCATTAGGAAAAGTGCTTGCCAAGTCATTTTCTTCCACAGAGAAGTTGTCAATTAGAGCAAGATAAAATATTATGCTGCTGTGAATGCTTGTCTCAGAAGCTATGTGAATTCTTTGTCTAAATTTGTCCCTGCACAGATTTAGCTAGGAAGAGGTGCTGTGACAATAGCTGTATTGGAGCCACTGTTTCTTCTACTGTCTTGAGTGTCTAGAAGAGGACTGGTTTTTTCACCCATGTAAACACATTTGCCCATAAAAAGAAGGGGACATTTCAAATATTTGGATGTCTTCTCAAGTATCCAGATGTCAATGTTTAAGAACAAATGATGGTCTGGAAGCTAAATGGATTTGTTTACCAAAGCACTTTAATCACAGATAGATGCAATTTTGAGTTACGCAATTTCCCCATTCCACAGGAGAGATGTCACAGATGCAGAGTAAGGTTGGGTGGGCCAGCATAGTGGCTTCTGCCATTGCTACACACAGTCCTGGCACAGGGTAGCGGGCTCTTTTCCACTCCTGGGTTCCTGGAGGTTGGAGAGATGTTCTTAGATCACAGCAAAGGGTTGTGGGTCATCACTTCCTGGGGTGTTTTTCAGAAACTCTTTCGCTCCAGTATTCTTACATATCCTTAGCTTTATGACTGCATAGAGAATGCAGTGATGAATCTAACACCTGCAACTGGGTAGGTCTAGACTGGATACTAGGAAAAAAATTTTCACAGCAATAGTGGTCAGGCATTGGAATGGGCTGCCCAGAGAGGTGGTTGAGTCACCAACCCCAGATGTGTTTCGAAGTTGTTTGGATGTGGTACTTGTAAAGCAGGGTTATCGGTTGGACTTGGTAATCCTGAAGGTCTTTTCCAACTTGAATGTTTCTGTGATTCTGTGAATATGAGCCAGCAGTGCGCTCAGGTGGCCGAATAGGCCAGCAGCATCCTAGCCTGTGTTAGAAATAGTGTGACAAGCAGGAAAATGGAAGTGGCTGTGTGCCTGTACTTGGCACTGATGAGTCCACATCTTAAGTATTGTATTCTGGGTCCCTCACTACAAGAAAGACATTGAAGTGTGGAGTGGGTTCGAAGAAGGGCAACTAATCTAGCGAAGGGCCTGGAGAACAGATATTATGAGGAGTGGCTGAGGGAACTGAGATTGTTTACTCTGGAGAAAAGGAGGCTGAGGGGAGACCTCATTGTTCTCTACAACTACCTGTAAGGAAGCTGCAGCAAAGTAGGTGTTGGTCTCTTCTCCCTAGTAACAAACGGTATGAAAGCAAATGGCCTCAAGCTGCACCAGGAAAGATTTGGGTTATTAGAAGCAAATTCTTCACTGAAATGGTTATCAAACACTAGAGCAAAAGAGCGTTATCTGAGAGGATGTTAATTTCTTTAATCAAGTATAGAAGTGTTTCATGGTGTTATCAATTTTTCTCACCTTCTTCTCTATCATGAAATCTAATCAGCTTTGTTTCTTTAATGTTTATACTTTTTCCTATAAATGGAAAGTCCTCATTAATGGGAACTGATTTTATTCTTTTGAGTTGTGGAGCTGCATGGAAATCAAGTCTTACCGTAAAATCATTGCTAGGTTCACACAGGTGTCTTATTGACAATGAGATTAAATCAGAGTTTATCTATAGCATTAGCATGAATAGAACAGATCCTATTGAATGTTTAGAAGAAAAATCCCTTAAGGATGTCTCAGAATATAGTCAGGCATCTTTATTAATGCATAATAGAGGCAATAGAGTTGTATGATGGAAGGTGGTTTATCCAAGCAGTCATGTAGCTTTATTACCTTCACTCACATGCTTCCAATACTTCAAAATCCTTGGCCTCTTTGTTATCTCATATTGTGGCTCCTAGAGTAGGTGAGGGTTGGTGAAGCCAATTTTCTTGTCAGTGCATAGCCCACTTGGAGACCTTGAGCCTCCAAAAGTCTTTCTTGTGATCAAGATTTCACGTCAACTGCAGTTTAACACTGACTCTTTCAGCTGAAGACATTGCTCTGAGGATTGCACTGTGATGTTAGTCTGAAGCAAGGGAGCTGATGTGAAGAATTCTGTACATCTCTACATCTCTGGACTTCTGTAAGACGTGGATGATGGTAATGTCAAGACAATGTCAAGGAAATAACTTTTGTTTTCCTATTATGTTTCAGGTTTGACTTCTATTTGTTTGCTTAATTGGTATCAAAAAATATTTGGAGACAAGAAGAGGGTAAGAGTAAATGTGTCAACATAGAATTAAATTAGATGTTGTAGCAAATTAGTTCACTGCACATGATTGGATGATTAAAATGATAAAATAACAGGTTTGGCCTTAGAACACAGAAGTTAGTGTGAATATATATGCAAGCCTGAGGGGTTGGTTTCATTATCTTTTAGATTTAAGTGTTTGTGTGACTTGTAGATTTAGCATAGTGACATTTTCACACATATGTCGAATGGTTTTAAATATTTTATTATTTTGCTGAGGGGGAACTACAATAGTAAAGAGTTCTCTCATATGCATATGGTCTCAAATAATGATGTTTTCCCTACATTTTTACTATTGGCATACTGTCTGTTAAGCTTGTATTATTTTTGTATTATTCATGTATTACAGTTTGTGCCATGGAGGAACGATCTACTTGTGAAGTAAGTGCATGCTTCATCAGATTGGCACAGTCAGTATTATAAGTCAAAATATTTTCACATGTATTTTTGGGGATCTTTTTTAGCATTTGCAAAAAAAACCCCAGCAAAACAACACATGATAACACAAAAAATGTTCAAGCTTCCTGTAAGCACCATTGTGCTTGCTCCAAACAAACTGATACTTCCATGTGATCAAACTATGAGACATTTATTCTCAATGAAGAGTGAAGTTAATGCAAGAAGTTATTGAGACTATTTGATTAAAATGTGCTGCATTCAAAGTTCATGCTGGCAGCTACTCAGATTCTTTCTTCTTTCGTGAGAGTCTTGGTAGCTGAAATATTTTGCATATCAAAAGTTAATTCTATTATATTAAACAATGTGGACCAAATGTTGCAGTCCATTAGGCCAGGGAAAGAATGTGTAAGTAATTTTATTGACACAATTCATTTGGATTTATGCTTGCATTAATTAGATAGTACTTAGTCACTTGGGATATAGCACAAATTTTGTCATGCATTAGCATTTTTTTCCAACCTGCCAGTTTTACTCTTAACTAGATAAAAATCTATAAACCAATCCTTAATTTATAAAGATAAAATACTTAATAAATATTAAAATATTTATTTGTCCAGAGTTAGCATAGCCTGCTCTCACAAGCCCCCTACAGAGATGGGGGGGAAAGTAAAACAAAAAAAAACCCCAACCCTCTTGGTTGAGATAAAGAGTGGAGACAAAGAGTTTACTGGAAATGATACGATGCACAATTACCTTACTCTATTTGAAGAAAAGTGTAATAAAATGCAGAAGCCAGTGATAAAAAGAGCTCACTCCTCCTAAGTAGGCAGAAGCCAGCCCAGTGGAAAAGACCAACACCCTAAAAAAGTGCAAAACCAGAAACAGTAACTGGAACAGGAAGCCTCTCATGTTACAGTCTGAACTTCAAGCCACATCATACTTTGCTTCAGCCAGCACTTTCATTTTGAAGCTGGCATGCTGGCATCATGGTATTGAATATCATCATCGGATTCAACTCAAACCATGACATTATTAAAAAGACTGGCATCCCAATGTGTCTGGAAATTCTGTCAACTGGCCTACTGTGCTAGTTTGAGGCTCATTGGAATATTCTATTAAGAGAAATTAGATCATTCGTTATAAATGAATAATAATGATAAAGTCTGTATCATTCACAGGTTTGCTAAAAGGGAGAAAAAGCCAAAATGTAAATAATTTTGCCCTCTTTGCTTCAGAGCACTTGCTCCCTTCACTTCTCCTTTCCTCCAGTCCTTTCTTCCATTAACCTTGGCTAACAGATAACAAGTAAACTTTGCTGGTTGTTTTCTGTCTGGGAGAGAGAGAAGGTGGTGTTGGTCTCTTCTGGACTTCTTTTCTTTGTCTGGGAGAGGAGTTTGGATTTCTGTATTATTTCTAAATTCTATATAATTGTAAATACATGCAAATGTATATATATATATATGTTTGTAAATTTAGCTTTGCTGTAAGTATAGCTTTATCTTACTTCCAATCCATCTGAGCTGGTCTGGTAAATTTTCAGTTGGGGGCAGGGGGCAAGTTCCTCAACTCACCACACTTAGAGAGAACTCAAAGTTCTTTTCCACTGGTTAAATCTAAGTAAACTATAAAGTGGCAATGCTTTTCATATAGTCACCTTCACTGAACAGTGGATTTCTAAGGAAATACCTCTTCAGCACTCAAGATAACTTGTAGACTGATTAAAAGAATGCTAGTATAGTTCATCTGCCTGCTACCACTGCAAACATAAATAGTAGAGGTGGTATGTTTTTTATATTACTGAAACCATTAATTGAATTGATTACACATTTATGCATAAATATTTGTAGTAGTTTAAGGTTTATTGGAATATTCCAGTAAGAGAAATCAGGGCTTTCCCGGAACTTCAGTGCAGAATGTAAATACATTAGAGCATTGGACGTAAAAGAATAACAATGATGAACAATATCGTGTATTGGTTTGCTAAGAGGGATAAGATAGCAATGTATAAACCATTTTGCTCTCTTGGCTCTTGGGCTGTGGCTCTGTTGCTCTTCCTTTGCCTCTATGATTCCTCCGCACCACGTGCTAACCTTTTGCTGATAACATGTCAGGCATTGCTGGTTTTCTGTTTGGGGGGTGTAGGTAATTTCTCAACCCATCACAATATCTCTTCGTTCTTGGAATACCTTAGAACAAGATAATGCATCTAAAGATGGAAATAGGACACATGACATCCTGGTCACCAAGCTGGAAAAACATGGACTTGATGGGTGGACTACTCGCTGGATAAGGAACTGGCTGGATGGTCGCACGCAGAGAGTGGTGATCAAGGGCACAATGTCCACCTGGAGACCAGTGACAAGTGGTGTCCCTCAGGGGTCAGTGCTGGGACCAGTGCTGTTTAACANGGAGGTTGTGGCTGCTCCCTCTCTGGAGGTGTTCAAGGCCAGGTTGGAGGAGGCCTTGAGTAACCTGTGCTAGTGGGAGGTGTCCCTGCCTATGGCAGGGGGTTGGAACTAGATGATCCTTCAGGTCTCCTTCCAACCTTACCATTCTATGATTCTATGATTCTCTGAGTTGTTAATAATAAACATTTGAGCTTTCAGTCTGTGCTAACAGGTTCAGTGACATACTTGGTTCAAATCTGAATTCTGCCTCCTTTGACAGGGTTAGACATTTGTATGATCCTTAAAATCCCTGCTCTTAGACCTAAAATATGTGCACATCACTGGGGAAGCTGTCACTGTACGACAAGGCTAGAAGTTGTGGATGCTAACCAAACACCATTCCAGTTCACAGAGCTGCCAATCTGACTGTTTTAAGAAACAGAGATGATGATGATTAGCATTAGCTATGCTTTGTAATGGTGGCTGTGGCATCCATGTTTTAATGACCTCCAGAAACCAGTCAAATCCACTGCAGCCCATGCATATTCATAGGCATTTATTAAGGACAGTTGTTTGAAAGCCATTATAATATTGTAAATACATACAGAAGTACAAATGGAGAGAAAAGAAAAGAGCACTGACCTTCCTAGGGTCACTCCAAAACTGATTGAGACTCTAACAGGCTTGTGAAAGGCATCCAGACAAACACTGACCCAATCTTTGCATACTGTAGGCTGGAATAATGGATTCTGTCACAATTCCTTCTGTGTCTCCTTTTGTTACATGTTGGAGAAAGATGTATTGTTTTGAATATTGAGCCATTCGTGATGTTTTTGTCATAATAGAGCTCCTCTTGCTGATTATCGTATAACTGAATGGTCTCTACAACCCAAAGGAAAATTAAAAATGGAGTGTATTTTAATCCAGAATGACAGATGCACAAGTGAAAACTTGTAATGATGAAGTGACACTTCGACAATCTGAAATTTCTAAGATTAAGTATTTTGCCTTATTTCTCAATCATTTATGGTTAGTCTACAAAGTAAGGAATATTAAGGATTCATTAGCAAACCATCTTCTGCCTTTTTGTTGGTTGGTTTGTTTTTTTGGGTTGGTTGGGGTTTTTTTGTTTGGTTGTGGTTGGTTGGTTGGTTTGGGAAACACTGGTGGCCAGAACATTAACTGCAAAGAACTTAAAAAATACTTCTTCTCCCCACCTTTATTTTCAATCTTGCAACTTAAACAATAGCAATCTCTGTTCAGTCTCTTCCTTCCTCTGCTTTTTTTTTTTTTTTCACTCTTTGTCCTTCAATTCCATTACAATTTGCAGTCTCATCTCATATTCAGATCTCCGTGTTCAGTCACTTGTCCCTTTATGTTTCATCTTTTTCTGATCTGTCCTGCTATTCTGGTCCTTTGTGATGTCTAATGGAACTTATGGTAGAACAATCTTTGTCAGTTTTTTTAATGTAATTCTCATCTAATTATGGATATAATTTTTAAATTTTACATAGAAACATGTTTGGTTTAATTATATTTTGTGAACTGAAAGGGGGAAAAAAATCACTTTGCAGCACACTGTGTGAACAGAACAAAGGAATAGTTGCAAAGATAAGTGTACCAAAGGCTTTTCACAAACTGTTGCTTTAAAAGTCAGTTTCTTAGATGGCCCAACAGGATGTCTGAACTCAATCAAAACATGTGTCATGCTGCACGGTTGACATTTCAACACTAAAAAGAGCTTACCCTAGCTTTAACACACAGAAAATGGATTATGTCATGTCACCAATGAAACATGGACTTGGCGGAGAGTTTGATTACATGCTATTGTAAATCTGGTACTGAACCTACACTCAAAGTCAGTACTGATGGGCAAATTAGTAATTCTCAGCCAAAGGCATGGCCATGTCTGGCAATATAGAAAGAGAGTGTACCTTAACTACTTCTACTTTCTTATACATAATATTGCTAGAAATAAGATGTTTCCATTAGACGAAATTACTCAGCTTTCTGTGAGAGACAATAAACACTACCTCACAAGTAAATCAGGGCTTTACGACAACCCGTCGTATGGCAGATGGGAGAAGAGAAACCAGTGATGCTTTCTTTTCTTATATAGTTCTTCCACTATAAATTAGCATGGATGCCTCTGTAGTGATGAGCTGTGAAGGAATCCTTGAACTTTGACAGTGTTAAATATTAATTTGTCATCAGCTTTAAAGAGAACAGGAAATCCTTC
>WBNM01002024.1:181722-201314 GCA_013399055.1 Ramphastos sulfuratus | reverse complement strand
TAATTACCCCTCCCCGACAGTACGTCCACATTCTTAAGTTGTGTTTTTGCTTTTTCACTCTGAAGTGCAAGTTCAGTCTGTATTTGTATTTCTTTGTTGTCATGGCAGTTTTGTTTTGCTTTGTGTTAAAGGTGGTTCATCCGAAAACGGATGAGCAGCGGCGCAGACTGCAGGAAGCGTGTAAAGATATCCTGCTCTTCAAGAACCTAGATCAGGTAATGTCATTATAAGGAAATCTTAACTGGAGTTGATGCTTTGTAGATACAGGTAATGGCATGATCTAACAGTCCAGACACTTGTTTGCATTGTGTTAGTTCATGAATTATTAATTATATGCAGGCTGGATTAGGCCATGTGTTTGGAGATCAGTGATCAATGAGCAACGCAGATAAACAAGGCACATTGTTAGTTACTTCGACTGTCAGGTTACTCATCCTCAAAGTAATTACCTTTTTTCTGTCAGAGTGGGGTTTGTTTGTGTTTGGGTTGGCTTGGTTCTGTCTTGGGGGTTTTGTTGTTTGTTTTGGTGGGGTTTTTGTTTGTTTGTGTTTTGATGGGGTTTTATTTGGGGTGGCGGTGTGTGGAGTTGTATAGTTTGGGGGTTTGTTTGTTTCTTTCTTTTATTTGGGCTCATTTACTTTTAATTCTTTTGCTTATGTTTGAATACTTACTGTTGGGTACCATTGCACCTGATCTCCTTTTCCCTTGGAAACAGTTCATCATTTTATAGGCAATTTAAAAACCAATTTGGTCACATGACTGTTGATATTAAACACTATACACATTTGCATGATTTCAGGTTGCTGCACCTTTTTCTCAAATGCCAGTGTGTCAGTAAATTTCCTGTAAATGAATGTAATGTTCTTAGCTTCTTCCTATTCTTACTCATTTTTATTGCTGAAGTTGGTTATTAATTACTTACTGCCTCAGCCCTGAGTTTTAATAATGAGTGTCCTCATTGCTCACACTTAGCAATTGTAATCACAGAATCACACAATGTGAGAGTTTGGAAGGTACCTCCAGAGATCATCGAGTCTAGCCCCCCTGGCAAGGCAGAATCACCTGGGGCAGGCTTCACAGGAACACATCCAGGCGGGTTTTGAAAGTCTCCAGAGAAGGAGACTCCACAAACTCTCTGGGCAGCCTGTTCCAGGGCTCTGTCACCCTCACCATAAAGAAATGTCTCCCTGTGTTGAGGTGGAACCTTCTGTGCTCTAACTTGCACACGTATGAATTTTTTAAGTGAGGATCGTAAGATAGTTCAGGAACAGGTCTTTGGAGGTCCTCTAACTCAGCCTCTGAGAGGCCACAGAATAAATGCATCTCTTCTTTGGTGTTTCCATGAAAACATGACTGACACCTCTGCTGCAGGTTGGGGAAGAGCCTGTAACACCAGCAGATGATCCCTGCAGCTTCCTGCTTTGAATTGTTACGCTTCGCCTGAGAGATGAAAGGATGGATGTGATAGCTTATGGTTTCAGAACAGTGCTCAGCTTTCCTGGAAAATCAGGAAGTTCTCCTAGTTCTTGGTTACTGTGCAAAAGCAGAGTAATTGAACTGCTATCTCAAAAAAATTGTTGAAAGCTTTCGATTGCAGCAGGCTTGAAGAATTGACATTCTGTCATCTTTCTTGAAAGCCCTCCTGTCCAGGACTGTTCTGGGATAACTGTTCTTGTACACCTATTTAAGACATTTTAGAGGATCCTTTTGCAAGTAACTTGATTATGTGCAGTAAAAAAATAAAACCTATTTGAGAACATTCATCAGCTCAAAGGGCTATGTACAGAATATGATCACCATTTGAATTAAGTAGACTGATTTTTTTTCAGCTTCTAGCAAACTCACCCAGAAGTGAAAAGAAGGCCTTTAAAAACAAATCTGAGCTGAGAAAGTGGATTGGAAAAAAAAAACAAACAACTTTTTCCTGGGAGAAGATTTCTGAGCAGCTGAGGAGAGAAGTAATGGAGATTATCTTAACTGCAAGTGTTAAGTGCTTTGAGACACACATGACTGTAAAAGATGACTTCAGTTCATACATGGACTGTACTATGATAAAGGAGACCTAGCAGGGAGGGGAGAGCTTTTCTAGTAATGGATATAAAGGGAGTATGGAAATTGCATCCTTTCACCCCTCCTCCCAATAATTTTGTAACACCTTCTGTACAATATGACTGGTTTGAAAGGTTGTCTGTAGAATACCTGCTGAAAGGTAGAATACATGGCTGCTGCTTTTGCTTACTGTATATTGTCTTTTAACCAGTGCAAGGAACACTTTCAAATTGAGCCTCAAAATACAGCATTTTGCTTCTTAACCTCTAAAGAGCATCACGTTAAAAATACAAGCAAACAAACCCAACAGTGACAAAACTGTGTGAAACCCCTTTAGGATTATCTATGATTGTGTGACTCAAATTCCTGGCCAAATTCATCCCTTTCCCACTGTTTGCATTTAGGTGAACTGTGCTGATTTTAGGCCTGGTGACTCAACAGCTCTTTAAAATATCTTCACTTGCATGAATACTTGCTATCATACTTGGTATTTATCAAACACAGGGAGCCAGTGTCCAGTGGAACTTCTAGGAAGGTTCACATTGGAATTTGGACCAAAATCAGTTTAGATTGTCACAGAGTTTAACCCTGAGCTTTTGAGCACCTTGAATGATAAACCTGATGTTTCATTGTGAAGTGCTGGGAGAGCAGAGAACTTCCCTCCAGTTAAAGCTGTGTGATGTGTCATGCGTAGGCTGTGAGTTTGTAGCATCCTAGTTACAACTGAATTTTGCAGTGGGTGACAGCAGTGACTGTTATCCTTATCAGCAAAGGCCCCTGAGAAGGCTCTGTACCTGTATTTCAACAGAGAGGAGTTTTTACAGTTCAGAAATCTGATGAATCTTGTCCTTTTATAGACAGAGATCTCAGTGTTTCATTTCCTTGAGATGATGTCTTTGCCTGTTTATCCTCTCAATAAAGCATTAATGAGATACAGTATTTTTAAAAGTCTTTTCTAGCCTGAATGATTCTGTGATTCTAAAAAGCTTTTTAAAATCTGCTTTGCTTGTTTTCTGACAACTGCTGCTTAAGTGCATGCTGTGAAATAGGTGGTTGAAATAAATTGCTTTCGTACAGTGATTTAAGTTTAAATACCAGGATAGTTTCTAAAGACAAAAAAAAAAGATTTCTGATGAGAAGATACACAATATTTTTAATACAGTGGTGCCTACAGAGGCTGCAATGATTATTCTCAACGTGAGGAGCACACAAACTAGTTTGTGCGTTCACAGAATCACAGAATGTCAGGGACTGGAAGGGACCTCCAAAGCTCATCCAGTCCAACGCCCCCTGCCAGAGCAGGATCACCTAGAGCAGATCACACAAGAACACATCCAAGCAGGTTTTGAATATCTCCAGAGATGGAGACACCACAGTCCTCCTGGGCAGCCTGTTCCAGTCTTTTGTCCCCCTCACAGTGAAAAAAATTCCTCCTCAGGTTTCCATGGAACTTCCTATGCCTCAACCTCCACCCATTGCCCCTTGTCCTGTCATTGGGCATCACTGATGTGATGGTTTGGGAGTTACCCACCTCCCCACTCATGAGATCACTCAGACTAGACTCAGCTGGATGGAAGTTAAGGAATGAAGCTTTGTATTCACAGCTTAGCACAATGTACAAGCAGATATTTATAATATATTACAGATATATCCAGCTATATACAGAAATATACAAGTTAAAGGTAGTACAGAAACATAATACCCCTCTCAGAAATCGGAGTCCCCAGGAGGGGCTCCCAACCACTCTTTTACCTACTTTCCACCACTCCACCTTATCTCAGAGTCTGCCTTATGTGCAAGGTGAGTTTGGAGGAGTGGCAAGGGATGGTTAGAAGCAGAGTGGTTAGTTGGGTTACACAGCTCCAAGCAGAATAGAAACACAGACTCCGACAGATAGGGACACTGTCTTATCTATCTTTGTGTCCTGGCTTTTATACATCTCAGCAAGCCTGCGAGTGAAGTAGACATCACCATTTATTCCTTTTCACAGCCTATAATATAATTTTTTTTTCATTAAAGTATTCCAATTAGCCTTAAACCAGCACAACAGAGCAGAGCCTGGCTCCATCCTTTTGGCACTCACCCTTTACATATTTATGAACATGAATGAACTCACCTCCCAGTCTCCTCCAAGCTGAAGAGCCTCATGCAGTATTATTTTTAGAAACTCAGGTGTGATCTCTGTCTTCAACTTTGGACATGTAGTCGTTGAAAATGCAATGTTAGTCTGTCATTACTGGATAACAGAGATGGTAAAGCAGCTCAGCATTTGAGGCATCGTCTCTGTTGGCTTTCACAGTTTCACTGGCTGTGCTGCCTATGAAAAATGTTGGTTCACAGCTCATCAGAGAAACCCAGCTTGAGCCCGCTTTGCACACCAGCATTATCATCTCATTTTTCATATGTTCTGTAATGGGTTAAGGAACTTTTCCCCCCATCGACTGACATTTACCAGACCAGCTCTGACTGTCTACAACTACCTGAAGGGTGGTTGTGGCCAGGAGGAGGTTACTTCTCTCAGGCAACCAGCACCAGAACAAGAGGACACAGTCTCAAGCTGTGCCAGTGGAAGTTTAGGCTCGAGGTGAGGAGAAAGTTCTTCACTGAGAGAGTCATTCCCCACTGGAATGGGCTGCCCAGGGAGGTGGTGGAGTCACGGTCCCTGGAGGTGTTCAAGGCGGGTGTAGACGTGGCATTTGGTGCCATGGTCTAGTCTTAAGGTCTGTGGTAATGGGTTGGACTCAATGATCTTTGAGGTCTCTTCCAACCTTGCTGATACTGTGATACTGTGACTGCTTGGCAGTAAGATAAAGCTGTATTTACAGCAAAGCTAAAGTTACAGACATGTATACACAGTATATTTACAAATATATACGATTTAGGAATAATACAGTAATCCAAACTCCCTCCTGGACAAACAAAAGAATCCTAGAAGGGGCCAAGGCAACTCTCTCTCTCCTAGACAGCAAAACAAAACAACCATCAAGATTTACTTGTGAAAGGTAGTAGAGCAGAGTGAAAGAAGTGAAGAGAGCAAGCACTCTGAAGCAAGAGAGGGACAAATTATTTGTACTTTGGCTTTTTATCCCTTTTAGCAAACCAATGAATGATATAGACTCTATCATTATTTTCTTTTTGCAACCAATGATCTAATTTCTCTTACTACGATACTCCAGTGAGTCTCAAACCAGCACATAGAATCATGGAATGGTAAGGTTGGAAGGGACCTCAAGGATCATCTAGTTCCAACCCCCTGCCATAGGCAGGGACACCTCCCACCCGCACAGGTCACTCAAGGCCTCGTCCAACCTGGCCTTGAACCCCTCCAGGGAGGGAGCAGCCACACCCTCCCTGGGCAACCTGTGCCAGCGTCTCACCACCCTCACTGTGAAGAACTTCCTCCTAACACCCAGTTTAAATCTCCCCTCTGCCAGTTTAAACCCATTGCCCCTTGTCCTGTCATTGCAAGACCTTGTAAATAGTCCCTCCCCCGCCGTTCTGTAGGCCCCCTTCAAATACTGGAAGGCTTCTTCCCATCTATACCTATCTGATCTCATCTTGTACTGGAATTGCAGGTTCTCTGTGACACAGACTAGGGGAATAACTCTGTAGAAAATCTTGTTCAGTACAGTCCTGATCATGACTGGGGCTCTTAGATGATGACTGTAGAAATTAATTGCTAGTAAATCATGGTGCAGTTTCTGGCCATACATACATCTGAACAACCCAATCTCGGTTGGCAAGATGTCCCTGCTCACCGTAGGAAGGTTAGAGTATATGTATGACCTTCAAAAAGTCCCCTACAGCCAAAACCATTCTATGATAATGAAATATATGCACTGTTGACATGAATCAATATACATCCATTGCAGAGAATCTGTGTCAGGTTATAGCGAGTGAGAGCTTGCTGTACACGTGTCCTTTGGCACTGAAACGGCAGGCATGTGTTAAGCCCTTTGGACATCAATTTGAGGTAATAGCTCTTCTGTGATGGAAGTATCTATGCTTGTCTGCATTATTGAACTTACATTAATAAGCTGGAAAGAAGTGAGATGCTAGTGGAATTCAGCATTTAATATCAGTGTTACTTGTATTTGCATACATGAAAAACGACGCAGTGTGTGTTGCACTTCACGAGCCAGGTCAAGTCAAATGAACCTGCAACTCCATTGTCCAGCAGTAATGCTAGAGTGTATTTTCTGAGAGATTTTTAAATTTTTTTTTCTCTTCCCCCTCTTTTTAAATAGGAGCAGCTGTCTCAGGTCCTTGATGCAATGTTTGAGAGGAAGGTGAAACCTCAGGAACACGTGATTGACCAAGGTGATGATGGTGACAACTTCTATGTGGTCGAGCGGTAAGCAGCTGTGACTTTGAGGTGTCCAGTGTGTCTTTTCAGTCTCTTTGAAATGGCAGGGAGTGCTTACTGCAGGACAGTTGCTGAGGGAAACGTAGGTTTTGCAGTCATTGCTGCTGCTTTTTGATCCTTCCCTTTGCCCCTTTAGGCTTCTGTTAACTTTCGGATCATTTGCCTGGGGCCATCAGATTTGACAGGTGGACATTTCAAACCAGCTGGGTTTTTTTTTTAGCACATTTGATGTGACTCTGTAAAAACCCAAACACCACTTCTCTGAGAGAAGTGCTGCAGCATGATCTTGCCTGTGAATTTGTTGAGTTTAGCTTTGGTGCCCATCAGCATGTGCATAGCTTAAAACCAGACTGGTTATGTTGTCTCTAGACCAAAATGCTTGCTTTTTTTTTTTTTTTCTTCTTTTTTTTTTTTTTTCCCTGAAGAAGAGAGGAGAAAAATCAGCAAAAGAAACTATATGGTAAGGGAAGGATTTAAACTGGTAGAGGGGAGATTTAAACTGGATGTTAGGAGGAAGTTATTTGCAGTGAGGGTGGTGAGGCACTGGAACACTTTGCCCAGGGAGGTTGTGGAGCGCAGAATCACCCAACGTGATCAAAGATCACGTTGGGTGATTCTGTATTCCACAACCTCCCTGGAGGTGTTCAAGGCCAGGTTGGACAAGGCCTTGAGTGACCTGTGCTAGTGGGAGGTGTCCCTGCCTATGGCAGGGGGTTGGAACTAGATGATCCTTGTGGTCCCTTCCAACCTTACCATTCTATGATTCTATAAGATATTATACTGCAGAAGGACAATACAGAAAATAAAAACCATGGTAGTGGCTACCAGGGAACCACCTAGACTCTGTCCAGTTAAATTTGGTCACTGACTTCAGAGAGACTTGTGGTTACTTTTGCTTCTGTTGGTCATGTGGTTTATATTTGCAGAATTTAAAGTGCCAGTTTGCAATTTCAAGTATTAAGCAAATTCGCATGATAATCTTGTGCATCACAGAGAGAGATACATGCCATAAGCATGTAATAGATATGTCTGTGCATGCATATTTGAAAGAAATTCTGGATGATGTTGATTTTATCACTGTACTTGAAGAAAAAATAAGGATGTAGATTTATTTCCTCCTGTAAAAAGTGTAATACTGAACAGAATATTACCCACCAAATTTTAAGTGACTGTTGGAACACAGTCTTAGCAAATGACTTTGCACTGTTGTCTTCCTTCTTGCTGAAGTAAGGACAAAATTGGTATTGTATTGAAGCTTTTGAAGCAGTTTTTCAGAACTTGGCATTTACACTCTTTTGAAAGAAATTTTCAAAATAATTTTTGTTAGAAATTTTTCATCTTAAATGATCCTTGTTCATTTTAAGGCCATTCCCCTTTCTGATTAGTGGAATTACAGAAGGCTACCTCAGATATATTCTGACCATATGCCTGTTCCCCTGTCCTCTACCATACCAACCCACTAGCCTAAACCAGTGCTCCATTTCTGCACTATCTCCTTCAGCTGCTCTGCCTCAGACCAGTCCCATGTCTTTGGCTAGACAGGACAGGTTCCTTCTCTTGGCATGTTCACTGGGGAGATGAAGGTGTCGTAGGCATGAGTCAGGGACTGCAGATTGGACCTCCTGGGAACCAAAGCCACCCAGTCTGCAAAGATGACAGGTATTCAGAGCAGTGGTTGCTAACCTTAAGGAACTTTAGATTCAGTTTGGGAGCCTCTCAAAAAATGTTAGATACCATCAGTCTATTTTTAATTTGTTTCTGTGTAAGGCTCTTAGCCTGTTGGTTACTAAAAAGCTCTTCCCGCTCTGAGTTTTAACCTAAAATGAAGAAGCCAAAGGAAACCTTATATTTGATGTTCAGCTGTGGTCTCTATTCTCCACATTGCTATTCCACAAGGTTTTTCTTCTACCAAGAGATAGGTGGATTGGAAGATGTCAGGTTTCTAAAGTTTTGGGTTGTTTTTCTTTTGAGTTACAACAGTAACAGAATTATGTTGCCAAAAGTATGTGGCAGAAGGGAAATTAAACTCAGTGTTGTGTAGCAATGGAATGTACCAGCCTGTGCTGTAAAACACTAACTTGAGTACAACTCTATGTAAGCTATTCTGCTACTAGAAAGAGTTGTACAGCTACAGATTTTCTATCCCACTCTATCCCTTTCCAGTCCTCCTCCATCTCCCACCCCCTCACTCTTTCATGCTGAAGAATAGCAAGATACTGGTGCGTATGGAATACTATGATATTTCTGCTTGCCTGCATTTGCAAATTCAGAGGACTCTGGCTTTTTCAAGGCATCAGTAGGCATGTCTTGTTACTCTAAAATAAGCCATTTAGTGCCTAAATACCCCTGAGGATTAGTTTCATCTTGTCTGAATGAATACTGACTTTGTGTGGCAGATGTTACTGCTTAGATTCTTGTCTGCATAGAGAAATAAGTTTTCTGGCACAGGCCTTTTTGTAGACTCATAGCATGGTCCAGGCCAGAAGGGACCTGTAGAGGTCATCTAGTCCTGCCCCACTGCAGACAGCAGGGACACCCCGACTAGCCCGAGTCACCCAGGGCCCTGTCAAGGCTCACCTTGAATGTCTCCAGGGAAGGGGCCTCAACCACCTCCCTGTGCAACCTGTTCCAGTGCTCCACCACCCTCATAGTAAAGAACTTGTTCCTAACATCCAATCTAAATCTGCTCTTCTCAAGCTTGAACCCATTGCCCCTCATTCTGTCACCGCAGGCCTTTGTAACAGCTTCTCTCCATCCTTCCTGTACCCCCTTCAGGTACTGGCAGGCTGCTATCAGGTCCCCCCGGAGCCTCCTCCTCTCCAGACTGAACCACCCCAGCTCTCTCAGCCTGTCCTCTTTTCCAAAGTCTTCTGATTATAATACTTCCTCCCCACATCACTTTTTTTACCATCCACAGAGGGACAGCAGGGAGGACAGATGCTGCTTCAGGGTGCACCAGCTATTTAGTGCTTACTGCATGGAAGGGAGAGGCTGGGATAGGTGTGGTGTGTGGCTAAACGTTAGGATGCTCATCACTGCTGAGGAGGCACCTGATGAGTCTCTGCTGACTGAGCAGTCATCAGTCAGGAGGGACAGCATTGGCCTCTGTAGTCTCGTGGAACAGACTGAGCCACAATCTTGCTGCATAGTCCTCTTCAACTTTTCTGCTTTTTGCCTTTTTTTTTTCCCCTCCCTGGGGTTTTATATTTTTTCATGTCAGTATTTTTCTTTTGAGTCCTTGAGCTCCTAACGATTACCATCTCAACCATTACACTTCAGTCCGTGTTTTTATTCTTATCTTGCAGAGCTTGTCTCACAGCTCAGCAACAGGTTTCTCAATAAACCCAGGCCAAGGTCATCCAGTGATGCCTCACCAATTTAGTCCTTGGACCACAGACAGCTGAATTCTTGGCTGAAGGTTACATGGCTATAGTTATTTGGAAATAAATGGTGCTAATAAGTGACTTTCAGGCCGAGGGAGAGAGGATTGTTGTTTGCTTAAGGTGCTACAGATGGCTCTTACAGATTAAAAAAAAAAACAAAAACAAAACAAACTGAAAATTGTTGCCTCTGCTGCTTCTCAGAGATTCATTAATAAATAGATATTGGACATTACAAGAGATAGGGAAACTTGAAATCAATGCTAATTCCTTATTTAGTTTACTGTTAGTACACTGTTGGTTTCTATTTCCTTGATGTAAGCAGTAGGGTATAAAAAGTGTCTGTGTAGGTTTCGTACACCCAGCTTTCTCCTTTAGCTTTTTGGGTGACAGACTAAATTTCTTGTGTCTTCTGTCATATCTGAATTTGGTCCATCTACTATTCATCCAGTAGCCAAACTTTTCTCTGGGGATCTGAAGGCTTTAGTACAGTACACCCTGGGGTACAGAGCACTGCAAAGCTTTCTCGCTTCGATGTATTTTGCTTGTTTGTTTGATACATGCATTGCCTGCTCTGTGGAGTCTCCTGCAAATGAAGCTGGCATAAAGCTGTCCTTTAGTATTTTTTTTTTTTNTTTTTTTTTTTTTTTTTTTTTTTTTGTTAGGTGCAGCAGTGTTCAAAGATAACTGACAAAGCCAGGGCTGTCTATCAGCAATTCTGAAAGACCTTCTGTTGTTAATACTAGGCAGGTCTCACCAAGGAGTCCATTCCCGTTCTTGTTTACCATGAGAAGTTTCACCTACTACCACTTCTGATGATACTTTATCTTCCATGCCTAGTGATGTTCTGGGAGAAAATAACATTCCTTCTGACAAAGATCTAAACTTCTGGGGAGAATTAGATGTGTGTTCAGCTGCTTAAAGCCAGGAAGGTGTTCTGTGCCTGCTTTTCTCCAGGGCATGATGCATTTTGTACCTGTCACCCTAGCCAAAACACTTAGAATAGCAATGTTAAAATATGCAGAACAAAGTAGATACTGCACATCCAGTAGATCTATCAGGACTGAAAGGCTTTATTAACAGAGAATTACTGTGAAGAAAGTCTAGATAGAATCAGCTTAGTATCAGGCTGTTGGGAAGCTCAGTATTGGATATTCCATCTCGCCCAGCAGTAAGAGGGCTATTTATATAACAGCAAAAAGCTGGTTTTATGATTTGTGCTGGAATGTTATCTAAGAAAAAGCATCTCTTCCATTGTTTTCCAGGGGGCTGTATGATATTGTTGTAGCAAAAGACAACCAGTCACGCTGTGTAGGCCGCTATGAGAATCATGGCAGTTTTGGGGAACTGGCATTGATGTACAACACTCCTAGAGCTGCCACCATTATTGCCACAACAGAAGGAGCCCTTTGGGGACTGGTAAGGAAAGGAAGTTTCTCTCATATGCATAATATTTTAAAAACTAACTCACTGACTCCACTGCTGCTCTGGGTATGGCTCTTTGTCCTAACAGCTGTTTTATCCTGATCTGTTATCTCACCTCCTGGCATAAGACATCCATTGTGCAAATCTTTTTGGCCATCTTTCTAGAACAACTTGTCCATTAAAACAAACAAACAAACAAACCAAAAGAAAAAAATCACTAGTTTTATCTCTCCTTTTTGTTATTTTGCATTTGCTGTAATTGTGGCTTTGGTTAGGGGAAATAAACCCCGGGTTTTTGGTTTTTTTGTTTTTTTTTTTTTAATCCTGCAGGGGACAGTGGAGGCATTTTGTGGGAGGGGGAAATGACATTCTTTATTTTCAACTCACCTTCCTCCCATTTTGTCTGCTTTATGGGGAATGGGAATGCTTCTTGAGGATGGCAGTAATTTGAAGAGCTAGAAAGTCTGCCCAAAGTTTTGTTTCCCTTCAAAATAAACTGTCATGATGTTTCTGGTCCCTTTGTGTTACCCTGGAAGACGTTCTCAGGTCAGCGTGACCGATGAGATACCAAACTAACTGATGATGTTGCTTTGTCTTAGCCCAGCAGTGTTGAATGTGAAGCTGTAGACATTAGTTTCCTTTTTTAGTTCTTTTCTCTGTACTCTTTGGAGGGGGATATTTTCACAGTGCTCTTACTCATCTGTGAGGGCACATAATGAGCGGATTGTGCGATCAACGAAGCCTTTGAAGCCGGAACTGTTGCGTGCTTTCTGTGTGTGCTGGGCTCCTCAGCAGCTATTGCTGGGGGTTGACCATGTGTTGTGACCTTGATTATACCACTGGTAAGCAGCTACACACAGTGTGCTTGTGCAATCCCTGCACTTGCTGAGAGAACTCACTTCCCTTTTCTTTGTGAGCTGAAAGAAGAGATTTTGGTAAATCTACCAGGGAGTAATGTCAGAATCTAATTCCATGAACAAGGCAGAACAAAGCAGCTACCTACTAAACCAAGCTCATTCATAAAACGAAGAAAATGAGAAGATGATTCTTTGTTCCAGTTTGCCTTTGAAAAGAGCAGATTGGGGGGTTCTGTGATTGTATTCCCTTAATTAGCAAGGTGTAGTTGAAGGGGCACCTCTTGCTAGTCACCTGTTCTGTGGATATTTTATTAACTAAGGCTGCATTTTCCTGCCTAAAACTAGTTTTTTCTCAGTTACTCTGTTGCTTCCATGGTTTTTTGTGCTATTTTGTGCCTGATGTAATTTAAACATATTTTTATTGGTCTGCCCAAGTCGTTGCTAAAGCTCACAGGTTATCTGCCATTTAGGGAATGTGGATTACTCCTGCTGCATTGCAGACTTAGGCCAACAAAAGCCTGGAAGGCTCAGACGTGAAGCAGTTATCAAACGTGGGTCTCTTCTGGAGCAGGGAAATATCCTCAGCTTTTGCTGCTGAATGTCTGGGGGAAAGCTCAGCTCACACACACTTCCTTCACTGCTTTGCCTTTTTTGTTCAAGTACTGCTGCTCCTCCTCCCTCACTGATGCTCTCAAACAAATTCTGAATATTTTATGCTTTTGCAATTCCCCTGAATGTTTCTGCATCTCCAGCCATGTACATTTGGAGAGACTTACCAGTGAAGGATTCCCTGAAGCAGTACCTCATGCTTTGTTACCTTTTGTTCTCCTTTAGATAGTAGTAATGCCTTTCTTCCCTTCATCTTTCACCTCTTTCAGCTTTTTATATTGCACTAGTGTCACCCGTGTCAGTCACTGTTACCAATTACAAGCATCTGCAGCTTGCAGCTCATAAAACTGTTCTCTTGAAAATACCTTTTCACCTCAAAACATCTCTGCTGGGGTATCTCTTGAAAATGCCATTTCACCTTGAAACATCTCTGCTGTGCTATCAGTTCAGGTTTTCATAAAAGCAGACCCCAAGGAATGGCTCTCAGGACTAAAGATGTTTCTGCTAATTGTGGTGTATGTAAGCATAAAAGATTCTGATACCGTCTTTCAACCAAATTTCTGCTCCTTTCCTTTGACTTTCTCGTTATGATTTTCTCACTCGTGGCCTCACCCTGCTGAAGGTTAACTGTAACTCGCTCTTGTGCTAACCGGGACCGTGGGCACTGCTGTAAAGCAAACACCAACACAAAGTGCCAGCGGGCAAGTGCCCTCTGCCAGGCTCTGCTGTTTAGTTGCTGGTCCCTCGCGGCCTTTCTCGGTGGTGCTGGCCGGTGGCTGAGCCCTGCCGTCTCTGTGTGGCAACACCGAGACTTGTTTCGGCTCTGTGACAATAGGCTCAACATGTCTGCCGCAGCAGGTACCGAGCAGCAGCCGCTTCCGAGCGCTGCCTCAGCTCGGGCGCCGAGCGCCCCCCAGTGGCCACGGGGCCTGCACAGCCCCAGCTGCGGAAAGAAAACGCCAGAGCAAGGACGGGTGACGGGCGTGAGGGGAGTCCTGCGCAGAATTTGGCCTTCACAAACAAACCGAGCAGTTTTTCTAGCACGAAGATGCTTGTAGTACACATGGGCTCTCTGCCATGGTGAGGACGCATCTCAAGTATTGTGTCCAGTTCTGGGCTCCTCAGTTCAAGAAGGACCTCACAGAACTGCTTGAGAGAGCCCAGCACAGAGCCACAAAAATGATGGAGTGGAACGTCTTCCTTATGAGGAGAGCCTGAGGGAGCTGGGGCTCTGCAGCTTGGAGAGCAGGAGACTGAGAGGTGACCTCATTCATGGTTATAAATATGTAAAGGGTGAGTGCCAGGAGACTGGAGCCAGTCTCTGCTTGGTGATGCCCAATGACAGGACAAGGGGTAATGGGTGGAAGCTGAGGCATAGAAGCTCCATGGAAACATGAGGAGGAGTTTTTTCACTGTGAGGGTGATAGAACACTGGAACAGGCTGCCCAGGAGGGTTGTGGAGTTTCCCTCTCTGGAGATACTCAAGACCCACCTGGGTGTGTTCCTGTGTGATCTGGTCTAGGTGATCCTGCTCTGGCAGGGGGATTGGACTGGATCAGCTTTTGAGGTCCTTTCCAGCCTCTGACATTCCATGATTCCATGGACAGCAGGCAATTAGGAAGCAATGGTTCCAAAACCTGTTTTTTTGGATCCAAAAAGGTGGGAGAGTAAACCAAGTCTGTTGCTGTTTGCTATTCTGTTCCTCATCTATTTGAGACCAGCAGAAATCTCTTAACTTACTTTTGAAATCTGTGATGCAAGCAGAGAAGAAACTAATTCAGACTTAGTCTTGGAATTGCCCTAACAAATGTTGTAAATTCCAGTTTCCAGAGGCTTCAGCAAGAGGAGCATAACCTCTTCATTGTCTGTGGAAGTACGGAAGTATCATTAACAGCCAAAGACCCAAACCTCAGCTCTGAAAAACAGTACAGGACAGATGAGAAATAGAATTCTGAAATGCTTGTATGAGGAAGACTGGGTCTAACAGCTCCATGTTTTTCACTTTGTTATTGCAGAAGTACTCTCACAAGAGCTGTTGCAATCACCATTGTGAGGGATACCGTACCGTTTTAACGGCTACCTTCCCAGTCCCTGTGTTTGTTGCAAATTCTAGTTCATGTTTGTCAATTCCTTAAAGAGGGAGCATTTTAGTGAAGAGGAATAATGTATTTCTCTGTGCTGTTTCTTGCAGGATCGAGTGACATTCAGAAGAATTATATTGAAAAACAACGCCAAGAAGAGGAAGACATATGAATTATTTATCGAGTCTGTACCCCTTCTGAAATGCTTGGAGGTAAAGCCATCTGCACCCAATTCTTGCATTAGCATTAGCTCCACTGTCAGTATTTCTGCTGTCTCAGAAAGCTGTGTCACTTTTGCTTAGAACAAAATTTTAAGAGCTGCTTTGATACTACATTTACTGAACAACTTAATTTGCATCGTTCAAGTTGGACGCTGCTTGGGTTTTTTTCATATCCTTTATTCACAGTAAATGATTTGCTGAGTTTTATCTCAGTCTCTTTAAGGAACTTGGGGGAAAAAAAATCACTAAGAACCCGAAACAACAAAACATGTCAGAGAACAGGTATTGAAGTGAAAATTGGAACTCGAGGCTGTGGTTTCCTTTGAGGGTGTGATAGTAAAGTAATGATACAAGCACTGTGATAGTTGGCCTTTATAAGCCATGAAAGACTTCAAAATTGAGACAAAGCTCTTGCTTTTTAACCCTAACCCATATTCAGGAACTAGACTAAGAATAGGCTAAAGGGAAGCACCAGCATCTGGGAACAAAATGACAGATGTCATGTCGATGTGTATGGTGCATGACTTTAGGAACAACATGTAAGTTGTCACTTCTAAGCTGCTGTATCTTCAGAAGACTTTTGGAGACATACCAAAGGGCTTTGAAATTAGTATGTGCCCCTTTCCCTTACACCATACATTTGCTTTTCTTTGTTTCTTTGTCACAAGAATATTTTTCACCATCAATCTTTTAGCTTTTAATCTCTTTGAGAGAAACTGCAAAGCATCACCGAATGTCAATGGCAACCTCAAATATATATTATTTTGGACATAGGTTGGTAGCTGTGGAAGGGTTAAATTGCACACTTTCTCCCTCTGTGCCACTCTTAAACTAGTTGCATCAATGTGAATTTTTAAGCACAAAAATGACTCAGATAATTAAAGTATAGAAAAAGAAGTCATTAGCACTGGATGGCTTTTTGCATAACACGCCGCAGTTGAATCATGTGCGGATCAGAATTCAGTTTCTCAGACACAGGATAGATTAAGATGTGGATTACAACTGAATCATCTGCTGAGATGCTAATTTTAACTGTAAGGTTTTCTTCCTTTCTTAATATGCCTTTTACACTGCTCTGAAGTAATGAAACTGTTTTGCAGCAAGAAACATTGGAGATAAATGTAACTGTTCTTTCTCCCTTCCTGTTATGAAGGCTCAGGCATGCTTCAAGGTACCTCTTGCCCTTGCTGCTGGCATCCTGTTGAAGTGCCTGCTTACAATTTGGAGCCAGTGTCCTTTTCACATCCCCTTCCTCTCTCCAGGAATGAGTTCTGGGACACTGTTCCCCTACCCATGTTCAAGTATATGGTGATTAAAATACTTTGAAAATGTGCTGCTGGTGTTGCTCATTGAAGTTTATATGTAGGAGGTTTATGGCATTTTTCTTGAGTGTTCTAATTTCAGCTGGACCTCAGAGGAAGTGATTTATTTTTATTTCTTTGCTCTAAAGCATCCAAATCCGTTACTTGTCAAACATGAGGGTAAGAAAAACACACAGATGAGACACCAGATCATTTTCTTTCCCTGTTGGTTATGGTAGTCTTGAAAGCTGTGGTGCAGTAGGACAATGTCATTACAGGGGCTGTACTTTTCAGTACCGGATACCGTGTGTTTGTGTGTCTATGTCTCTTCATTTCATGGCTACAAAGTTTAGCAGAGGTCTCTATAACAGAGAACTATGTTTCACTTTCTTCAGGCATCAGAGCGAATGAAGATCGTGGATGTTATAGGGGAGAAAGTGTTTCAAGATGGGGAACGTATCATTTCTCAGGTACTTCACTATTGTTCTCCTTTCTCTGCATCTTGTCTCTTGATTGAAATGGACTTACAGAATCCTCTTACTTGGCCTACTTTGTGACTTCTTTTTTTTTATACTTCCAATTTACTTAAAACTGCTTCTTGAATGTTTGGGGAGCAACTAGCATATCTTTTACTACAAATTTATTCTATTAATATAGTTTCTGAGTTTTTCTTCCCTCATCTGTTTGGTTTGTGGTGGGTTAGGAACTTTTCCCCCCACCACTATTGAAGTTTACCAGACTAGCTCAGATGGCTTGGAAGTAAGATGAAGCTCTATTTACAGGAAAGCTAAAGTTACAGTCATATATGCACACAATATGTTTACAAGCAGTTACAATTATATATAATTTAGAAATAATACAGAAATCCAAACCCCCTCCCAGACAAAGGAAACTGCCCAGAAGGGACTCAGAGCTACCCTCTCCTTCTCCCTTTACTTTCCCAAACAGGCAAACAAAAACAACCAGCAAAGCTTACCTTGTTATTTGTTAGTGGAGAGATTATGGCAGAGTGAAGAGGAAGTGAACAGAAGCAGCGTCCCAGGCCAGAGTGGGACAAATTACAGTGAGAGTGGTGAGACACTGGAACAGGTTGCCCAGGGAGGTTGTAGATGCTCCCTCCCTGGAGGTGTTCAAAGCCTGGTTGGACGAGGCCTTGAGTGACTTCTACTAGTGGGAGGTGTCCCTGCCTATAGCAGGGGGTTGGAACTAGATGATCTTTGAGGTCCCTTCCAACTGTACCATTCTATGATTCTATGGAGCTAGCATCTTCTCTGTGATGCTCAGTAACAGGACAGGGGCAATGAGTGGAAGCTCAGGCATAGGAGGTTCCATGTGAACCTGAGGAAGAATTTTTTCACTGTGAGGGTGACAGAGCACTGGAACAGGCTGCCCAGGGAGGTTGTGGAGTTTCCCTCTCTGGAGATATTCAAGAACTGTCTAGATGCATTCCAGTGTGATCTGCTCTAGATGATCCTGCTCTGGCAGGGGGGCTAGACCAGATGATCTTTCAAGGTCCCTTCCAGCTCCTGACATTCTATGATTCTATGAAATTGTTGAGATTTTGGCTTTTTATCCCTTCCAGCAAACCACTGAGTGATACAGACTTCATCTTATTTTCTTTTCACAACCAATGATCTAATTTCTTTCATTAAAATATTCCAATTAGCCTCAAGCCAGCACAGGTTTTTATAAGTGGTCTTTGCAAGGTTTTAAGATGAGTATGCTTTCAGAAGCTGAAACAAACTGCCTGTCTATGCAGTTTGCCATCAAGGCCCCAGCTAGCCTTTTTCACAGGCAGTTATGACCAGATTAAACAAGAAATCACAAACATCTTAATTCCTAGGTCTGACTAAACAAATCAAACATTTTGACTGGAGAATGATTTAGATGCAAATAAATTAAGTCACTGGGAGTATTTTACTAGTTGGACCCAACTCAGTTAACTGTTCTAAGTGTTAATTAAACTAGCAGAGTTAATTAAAACTACTGTTTTTCCCAGTGCTCTTCAAAAGAGTATTTCATTGGTGGTGTAGTCTAGCTTCAACTGACAGCCTTTGGTTGTTGATGCATGTTTTATCTTCTGTAGTAGATCAAAGCCAGTCTGAAGGAACATGAAGCTGGGCAAACTCGAGCTAAAGCTGTGTTAGTTTTTTGTCTGTGCCACAAATAACATTTTTGGAACACTGTTACTGGTGAAAGACTGGAATTTTGGATCAGCTTTAGCTTGGGGTTGCTGTGTTTGTTGCAAAAGGTCTCTAGTTCAAGTAGAAATGACTGCAAGAAAGCCCTGGCATTGATGGCTTTTGATAACAACACTGATCTTGTTTTATAAGGGGAACGTGACTCTTTGATAACGTTTTGAATAATTATTCGCCTCGAAGGTCAGGTAATTCTGAATGCAGGAAGCCTCAGTTTACCAGTAACCAAATACTGCCAAATTACTTCTCTCCAGAAATATCCTCATTTTTGTAAGTCAAAAATCTCCTTGCTTAAAACCCTTAGAAAACTGAACTCTCAGCAGAATCAAAGCTTACAAATCAGTTTCAGAACTGGGAACTCAGGCCATTGTTGATCCAATGATGCAGTTGTTTTTAATCTTTTGTAATAACTGAATTAAGGACAAGGATGTAATTACCCTTAAAAGGAGAACTAATAGTCTGGATAGGTCTGGGTGATGGTAATACACTGCTAAAGATGATGAAATTTTCTGCTTGGAAAAGATGTGATAGCTCTTACATTACAGCAGTTGCCATGAATGCTCTTTCTCTCATGGATAATTTTACATTTTAATCACCTGTCTGGAATTGGACCCTTCAGTTAGGGCAGTATGCTTTAAAGCACTTAAAAACTGTTGGTGCCTGCTGGTGTTATGAGGATGTCTCCCACTCTGTTTTGTTTTATTCTTAAAAAAACAAAACAAAACAAAACAAACAACTCTTTTAGTACTTTTAGAAGTGAGCTGAATATTAGTTCATGTTGTGATAGATGGGGACAGTGAAGGATGGTTTATGACCATACTCAGGAAACTTAGCCAAGGGCCTATTTTCTACTGTAACTGCATTGTATTATAGAATCATAGAATCATAGAATGGTAAGGTTGGAAGGGACCTCAAGGATCATCTAGTTCCAACCCCCTGCCATAGGCAGGGACACCTCCCAGTAGAACAGGTCACTCAAGGCCTCATCCAACCTGGCCTTCAACACCTCCAGGGAGGGAGCATCCACAACCTCCCTGGGCAACCTGTGCCAGTGCCTCACCACCCTCACTGGAAAGAACTTCCTCCTAACATCCAGTCTAAATCT
>WBNM01002024.1:158975-181345 GCA_013399055.1 Ramphastos sulfuratus | reverse complement strand
CTGGAGTCCTGTGTGCAGTTGTGGAGCCCCCAGCACAGGAAGGACATGGAACTGTTGGAGTCCAGAGGGAGGCCATGAGGACGCTCAGAGGGCTGGAGCAGCTCTCCTACAAGGACAGGCTGAGAGAGTTGGGGCTTTTCAGCCTGGAGAAGAGAAGGCTTCCAGGAGACCTTGGAGTGGCCTTTCAGTATCTGAAGGGGTCTACAGGAAGGCTGGGGAGGGACTATTAACAAGGTCTTGTAATGACAGGATGAGGAGGAATGGGTTTAAACTGGCAGAGGGAAGATTTAGACTGGATGTTAGGAAGGAGTTCTTTCCAGTGAGGGTGGTGAGACACTGCCACAGGTTGCCCAGGGAGGTTGTGGCTGCTCCCTCCCTGGAGGTGTTCAAGGCCAGGTTGGATGAGGCCTTGAGTGACCTGTTCTACTGGGAGGTGTCCCTGCCTATGGCAGGGGATTGGAACTAGATGATCTTTGAGGTCCCTTCCAACCTAAACCATTCTATGATTCTTCTAGGTTCTGCTTCATTTCTGTATTGCATGCTTCCATCAGGATCAGAAGATTTGCACTTCAGTGATTTTGCTCTATATCATCAATCTCCTTTGTTTTTTCCTTTCTACCTGCTCTCTCATGGCTCTTTGTGTAACAGTAGTTCCTTCCTCTGTGGGGCCCTCTGGTGTATTAACCAACCAGTCACCTTCCAATGTTCAGAACTTGAGTCTTTCTCAACTATAGCAGATTTCTACACAAAGCCTAGTTCAGAGTGAAGGCTTTAACATCACTTATGTACCCTGACAGTAAACTTGAAAATAATTAGGTTCTTTTCCTTTTCCTCTTCACAGGGTGATAAAGCAGATTGTTTTTACATCGTAGAATCTGGTGAAGTAAAAATCTTGATTAAAAGCAAGGTGAGTTCAAACTGGATGGATGGGCTTTATGTTTATTTCCAATTTGATCAGTAGAAATGGTGAAAAAGCCAAATCCTGACTTTTGATATATTATTTAATGTTATTTATCGTTGTCATTCAGGTGATGTAAATCCCTTTGTCTGTTGTGAAGTGGCCACAAGTCATTTTACTAAGGCTGGAAAGTCTGTTCCTCTGCAAACTAACCTGATCTACTCTCCCAGGCGTCAAGTGTAGAGATGAAACTTCTGTGCTAGGATTATAGAAACTCACAACTTGTAAAATGTGGAGTCTGTTGTCACTGGTGACATCCTAGATGTTAGCATGAGAACTGATCTCTGTATGGTCTGGGGCAGCCTTAGGGAACAGCGTGTTGTGTGTGATAAAACCTGTGTAGCAGCAATTCCCAAAGCTGTAGCAGTAAATATCTGCCAGTCTCAAAACTTGTGAGCTGCTATACACTTCTCTTATCAAACTTATAACTGAACATGCTGTTAATGCGTTCTACAGACAGAACATGACTTGGGAAGTGCTAGTTTAAAAGCCCTAAACCAGTGAGCTGTAGCATGTGTGTAAGGTATCTGGGGTTAACTGCAGCCTGCTACAAGGACAGATCTGGATGCAAGTAATAAAACTGTACTGTTTGACAGACTATGACAAGTCAGGAAGCTAACCAGGAAGTGGAGATTGCCCGGTGTCACAGAGGGCAGTATTTTGGAGAGCTTGCACTTGTTACCAACAGACCCAGAGCAGCCTCTGCCTATGCTGTTGGGGAGGTCAAATGTTTAGGTAAGTAATATTTCTAATTACCATCTTCTGGTCGTCGCTTGTCTTGTGGACCATGGCCAAGTGAGCAGCTAGCCAGGACCTAGCAGCCCTATGGTAACTGACAGTCAGACACAAGAAGCTAGGAGTATGGGCTTGAGTGGATCTCCATGTTCAAGTTTGAGAAGTGCTGCTGCTTCCTTCCAGCAGACTCTGGTCTTTCTGCTTGTGTGGCCTCTACTCTTTTAGGGGTAAGTAGCATCAGCTTCTTAGCTACAGCTTGCTTGTCAGACGTAGCTTTCAGGTGATACTGTAATGCTGATGTGGTGTGTGTTCAGCTTGTGTATTTATCCTTGACATCAGCTGAGCATTTCATTAACCTTGTTTCTCCAAATAACAGTACAGAGGGAAAGCAGATTTCTGTTTCTGTGGCTTCTATTGAAGCCTCAAGCTCAAAATGGATTGAACTGGAGGTCTGTGTTCTGAGTTTTAAGAAAAACAAAAAGATTGGGATGTGGTGTCCTTTTTTGACAGACAGTATTGTTTTGACTTTTGTTCCTTTGCAGTCATGGATGTGCAAGCATTTGAGAGGTTGCTTGGACCCTGCATGGACATTATGAAGAGGAATATAACACATTATGAGGAGCAGCTGGTGACAATGTTTGGCTCTAGCATGGACCTGATGGATCCAGGGAATTAGGCACAGGGTACCTCAATGCCTTCTTAGTTCAAGACACAGAAAAGCCTCCTATCAGCAACACAACTCACAAGGAAAACGGACACTACAGAACAGTTACTGCTGCTGTCTTCTTGGGCATTTTAGAAACAATAAACAAGTTTCAGCACAGATGGATTGCTCACTCCCTGCCTCCACTTTTCTGCTGATACTTCATTATTAGACCTAGATAAAGATGATTCTAACCCTATGTTCACTTACTTGGTTCAGAATGGCATCTGTCCAACAGTTCAAGTGCCTGATATGAAACCCAAAGTGTACAAGATATAGAAGCCTCCTTCCTTCTGGTGTTACTGTTGGGATAAATTTTCTGATCAGATTCTGTAGGGGGAAGGTGCCTGTTCTGCAGAGGCAGCCTGCAGAACATCAGCCTTTTATGGGCTAATTACCTTCATCTGATGCTTTCCTTACATGTCAAATTTGCTTTTAATTGTAGCATCTGGATTTGAAGTTAAAATGCCAATGGAGCCAGTTCATAAGGTGGCACTGAAGTTTTCTTCCACCTGTTTAAAGTGGCAGGTTACTGTAGCTCTTTAAACCAAGTAAACTGAGCTGGGGACACAAGAAAGTCTGCTTAGCAGCAAAATGCTGAAAATGAAGCATTACTGTATTTTAAGTGTTTTCTGAGCAGCAAAGAACATTGTTTTACTCTATGCTGCCCAAAAAAAAGTGCAGTGGTTCAGATTAAATGGCCCAAAAGTGTCGTAACTGTCATCTCTCCAAATTTGCTTCTTGGTGAGATAACACTTACATGACCTTCTGTTGCTCACAGAGATCCTTTATACTGCTACATTTCCCAGGGTGCTGTTGTTGACTGGGTCAGTTTTAAAGCTTTTTAAGGAGGTGAATGTTTTGTAATTTAAATGAAGATTGCTTCTGTACTTGTTTACAGGAGCTCCCCCAGTCCTAACATTTCACAGTATTCTAACTTCATTAGACACTTGGATGCTTCCAGATACCATGGTGATTTGCTAAACTTTGTTCTGAAGTTGGCAGCATTTGACTTTGTGAAGCAAATGTCTTTGCTAACTACGCAGTTGGTGTGTTTGAGGAGTCTTGTTGGTTTAGGTGATAACTAAGCTAATGTTTATCTAAAATACCTGGTAAATTTGCAGCATTTATTAGGTAGATTCTATTTCTATAGCTTTAATGACCTTAATTGGCATACTGCTGAGGTTTTATCAGAGTATTCTCTAAATAAGAAACAGGCCATAAGAAGGTTGTTTTTATGGTGTACAGACAGAATATTTATATCAAGACGTTGAATTTGTAGGTAATAAATCTAGTGACCCTTTGAATTTTCATTTTCCTGCAGCTCATGCAAAATTTCTTGGTGTTTTATGAGGTTATAAAATCTTAATTGTGGATGCTAGTATAACAGAACCTGCTCTTTTTCATGGCCACATGAACAAGAATAGAAGGATGCTAATGTTGGATCCCTGCTTATCACAGTGGACATTTCTCTAAGCAACGAGATGCATAGCTGCAACTCTTGAAGTTGATTTCTGGACATTATTTTTTTTTTTTTCCCTAAATGGATGAGCTCCTCTCTGTTCCTGCAATATGAGTAAGATGGAAACTTGGTAAATTTGAATGGCTGTTGTCCAGTTGCTGTAATTGGATAATATTTTTATATAATGCAAATGATTTGTAATGGCACCTACCACAGAGGTAGGTGTTTCCATATTATTAAAGTCCTGGTTGTGATGTCTAGTGGCTGTTCTAACTGCATGTGTTTTAGAACAATGAGTTTCCCTTGCTTTACTAGGCTGGTGATTTTTCTTATTAGTTACAGCCAAAGAAGCAGCAAGTACTTTTCATTCATGCTTCCAAGGTTTATAACACCAAAGAAAAAAATAATTCTCTTGATTACAGAATTAAAACAAGCAAACAAATGAGAGCAAACCATAGAAACCAAACAAAAAGTGAAAAAACTCCATTCATCAGGTCCTTGAATTAATAACACAGAAAATTTAAGATAATTTGGGCTCCAAAGTGAGCCTTTTTGAAGCCAGATTGTGACTATCCTGCAACCCAGGCATAAACTCTTCTCCAAGCCAGTGTGAGTTTCTGTGCTGCCTAAACTATCATATGAACTAAAGAGAAACTTGCAGTGAAATCATCAGCTGGCCCTTGTTGCTTCCAGGCAGAATATACTCTCATTTATTCAGAGGAGCCTGGCAGACTGAGCTGCCTTACAGGTTGATTCTGGTTCCTACAGCCTTTGGTTCTCTGCAGGACAGGATTGTATACCTCAGTGTATGCAAATGGAAATTGTTCTGAAGCTTAAGCAAAAAAAACAAACAAAAAAGAAACCAACCAAGGATCTAACATCAGCCCCACTTAAGTAATTTACATCCTTAAGTAATTCTGCCTGGAAGGGAGGATTTGGTTGCTTCTGCAAGTCAAAGGAAAGAATAAGAATGTGAAATCAAAAGATTGGGATCCCATGGTAGAAAGAAAAAGCCTTTGTTTTACATTTCTCTAGATTCCCTGAAGCAAAGGCATACTGAGCTAAAAAGAGGACAAGCCTGTAAGAAGGCTCATCCACTTAAAATCATAATTAGCAATGTGCCTGACCAGTTTGGTCTGGTTTGACCAACCTGTTCTGTACAACTTTGGAGCATGAAGATAGTGAGAGAAGCTTGTAATGAGATACTCAACATTACCAGCTACCTGGTTAGAGCACCAGCAGTGGGTCAAGTTGGAAAGTGAGTGGTGATACCGAGCCCAGGGAGTGAAGATCTGTCTGCATCACTGTATCTCGGCTTGTTCCTTTTCATGCTGATTACTCATTGCAATTCGGGAGAACAAGCCCAGGTTTTTTACTGCTCAGTGTCCAGTAAATCTGCTGTGGAGTCTCTGAAATTGGCAGTAGAGATCTGTTTTTTAAATAGAAGAACTCAGCAGCAAAGTGGGCAGAGAGGATAGTGTCTTTGAGACTTGGAGGGAAAAAAAAGTGTCTTGTCTGTGGTTCCCCGCTTGTGATTGTTGTGGAGTCGGTAAGAGGAGCTTTCAAGTGGTCAAACACCCTGGCCTATGGTATTTCTGTTTAATGTCACAGTGCAGGTTTCACAATGTAAAAGAACAAAAAAAAAAAAAAAAAAAAAAAAGGGCAGAAGAGCTCTCTTTTTAGAAACAAAAGTGCAAAACTTAAAACTTTAAAACAAAAGTGCAATTTTGCACAGAGGGCAAAACCCCAACCCCTCCCCTCTTTGAATGTCAATTCCATTCTTTCTTTTCTGTTGGCTGAAAGTGGACTTTTGTTCTTGACATGTATTTGTAAACCAGTCTTGCCAAATACAAACACGTTGGATTTTTTTCACTCCAGATTGTTTTTGTTGTTATGGTTATTACTGATTATTTTCACTTCTTTCAAACCATATATTTTATTTCAAGAGGCCTTCCCTGTGGATTTCCTCCTGACAGTCTGCAGCACTACAGTGCGATGTCAAGATGCAAGAGAAAGTCTCTAACCTCACAGGAGAACACTCAACTCTGCTTAGCTGGATGGAGCTAATAATGCACTACTAATTTTCCTCTGCTCTGTGGGGCAGGAGGGGAATTAAATTCTGCATAAAGTTGCTACCTCAAGGCTCCAAGTACTTTTTAAAGGTCTTTTCACTTGGGTTAATTTAATAAGACAGTTCTTAAAATTGGTCTGTTCTTCCGAGTTAAATGTTTTGGGTTTTGTTTTTTTTTTAATAAGTCATTGAGGGACCCTTATTTTAATTCATTTTACATTTAGTACTCGATTCTCAGAGGATGAAGAGCTGCAAAGTTTGGTTCTTGCACGACAGTGTTGAACATGAAAGAAAAAACATCTGCCATACAAACAGACGGTTTTAACAAGTTAAACCACTCTGGGGTTCAGCTTCACTTTTGGTTAATAAAAACCTGACATGTTGTGTCTAGCCTTCCTGTACAATCCTGTGTGTGCTCTTTATTGACTTTTCTGCAGCTGACACAACCCCCCCACCCCAGGGCTCACATCAAGAGTGGACTCAGTGGCAGCTGACTAGATTTACTTGGAGTGTCTGAGTTACTGCTGCGTCTGTTATCTGAGCCTTATGGACAACAGCACTTGCCCTACTGCAATAACCAGAAGAGATTTATATACTTCCTGACCACCAAGTTTTGCTGTTTGGTGATAAAATTTTACTAATATCTTTTAAAAAGTAATGCCAATTTCTGTAGATATTATTGCTCCCAATAAAACTGGCTGCTCTGGTGTGTCTGCCATATTACCATAGAGCTGATTTATTGTTGGAGCACTGCTCTTAACTGGTTCTCAGTTCGACACAGAAGCACAATAATCCTGAAGGTCTCCTGCTGGGCTACACTTAACAGCTACTGAATTTTATATGGCAGGCTTCCTGTTTTGTTTAGTTTTGGTTTTTAATCTGATAACTTGAAAATATTACTTTGGTTACATGTGAAATTGGCTAAAATTACCATTCAGTGTTTGCTGAAGTTTTATTTCTAAATATTTAGTATTTTGCATACAGCTTTTAAATTATTCTTGGAGAGTAGTTTAGATGGATTGTGGTGAACGTGAAAGAGCCCCTGGTTTGGGCACTTGAACTCAAGATGTTGAAACCTGAAGGGGCCTGAGGGCAGCACATGGTGAATAGAAGGAAAAAATTAGGGTGTGGGTTTTTTTTTTTTTTTTTAATGGAAGGACAGGGAAGAAGGAAGGAACAGCATAGAAGGAAGGGAGGGAGAGAAATGAGGAATGATCCCATATTGATTAGGACAGGTCTGTTAATAGGGAATATAAGCTACAGCACGGAAGCTGTTGATTAAGCATTGGAAAAAAATCTGTCTTGAAGACAGCTGGAATAGATAGCTGCTTCAGGGAGTGTGAAATCATTCAGCACTGATTTTTTTTTTTTTTAATTTTTTATATTTTCCCCAAACAGTCGCAAACGAGCTCTGCTGAATGCAGTATCTGAGGCAGGGCCAGATTTGATAACCTCCTGGGGCAGGTGGGATTTTCTGAGATATGTTACTGTTTTCTTCTGAATCCCTCTTTAAAGTCACCAGGGGCTTTAGTTGACACACAAAAAGCCTGTCTTCAGGCTTTGTGCTGCATCAGCAGTAGGAAGATGAAAACAGATCAGTGGCTGTAAAAGAGAGTAAGCTGTCAGTGTGCTGGGGCACAGGTCCAAAGCTTACCCTGCACCTGGGACAGAGAAAAGCCCCAGTCCAGAGAAAACAGCCTGAACTCTCAAGTTCCTTTGCATAGACTGAGCAGCTTGATGGCTCAAGCACATCAGATGGGTGTTAGTTTATTGCAGCATTACTCTGCTGGGGTAAATACTGCACCTTTTTTTCAAAGAAGCAATATTCTCAAAAGTGCTGATGCTGAGGATGATGCTTCATCATTTTGGCAAAAATACTTCCATACTTTCTACTGTTTTTCTTCAAAGGGCATATATTATTTTACCCCAATCTTAAGGTCAGTTACAAGGTACTGAAGTTACCTCCTCCATTCAGCGCTAAACAGTGAGACAGATGCAAAGACACAGACAACCTCCTCCTGTGTGCCTTTCAAATCGGTCTCGGTTTCATGTGCTGCAAAATAGGAGGCTAGGACAGCACAATGCCCTCATTATTTGTGAGCTGGTATGGTGCCAGATAACACGCTCCACCAGAACTGCATTAGAACCAACATCATTCGTTTCAAGGGGATGTGAAGGATCATCTCTGCTAGCATGTTTATTGTGGAGTGTTCAGTATTTGTCCTCCCGAAGCTAAAAGCTAGCATGTAGCACTCGGCAGCACCATCTGTTCCCACAGCTTCCCAGAGATTAATTTGGAAGACTACGTCTTTCCTTCCTCAGTCTGAAAAGGCAAGGCTCAGGTTTCCCCCGCGGCGAGTTTTGGGGCTCTGAGGCACACAGGGAAGATGCAGCAGTGAGCGGTCAGCTGAGCACTGAGCGGGTTCTCTCCGCCATAGCGAAGTTCTGCAGCCCGCCCGGCGGAGAGCAGTCACCGAGCTCTGTCCCGGGGCCGGCAGTTCCTCAAGGCCGTTCTCCCGGCCGAAACAGTGGGGAGCTGTGACCATCCCCAGCCGCTGCCTCCCCGTAACAGAGAGGCTGCGGGAGCCGAGGACTTCGGAGCCGGCCCTGAGGCGACAAGTTTCCCCGCGCCTGGTCGCCATGGCGACGCCCGGGAGCTGACCCCGCGGGGCCGCCGTAGAAGGCCGCGCGGCTCTGCGGTGCTATTGGCTGAGCGAGGCCGCGCGGCGGTGCGCGGCCTGGCGGGTGCATGGCGCGCGCGGAGCCGCCGGCCGCCAGCTTCGAGCGGCGAGTGCTGCGCAGCGCGGCGGAGCACCACTACCTGCGCGTCCGGCTGTGAGTGCCAGTGGCGCGCCCCTCCCAGCTCCGGGCCCACGCTGTCCCCCGCTGCCGCGGAGCCCTCTAGCCTGCCCTCTCCTCTCTTTCCCCGCAGGGAGCTGCCGGACGGGGCGGCCAGGCCCACCGTCGCGCAGTTCAAGCAGCTGGTGGTGTCGGCGCTGAGGGACCTTCATGGAGAGGTGGGCCGGGGCCGGGACCGGGGCCAGGCGCCATCCCTGGGCTAGCGGCTTCGAGCCGGGCCTGGGAGAGCTTTGCGGGAGCGGATATCGAGTCCCTGGCTTCTGCGGGCGGTTCTCTGTTGGCCTTGCCCCTGAAATGAGCCTGTCTGGCTGTAGGGCAGTACCTGAGCGGGAGGGGAGAGCGAGCTGAGAAGCCAGGCTGGACCCTTGGTCGTGCGGGGACAGCATGAGTGTCTTCGGTTCGCCTCTCCGTTAATCGGCGCCCTGCTCTTCAGCTTGTGCTGTAGTTTGCTCCTCAGGAAGCTGACATTGTATGGTTTGTATTGACGCCCATAGTCAAGTGGCTCCAGCATATCTGGCTTTTAGAATTTGGGATTTCGATGTTTTTATAGTAGCGAGCTTTTAAAAGGAATGGTTCCCTGAGTGGGGAAGTCCACAGCCCTATTCTTGCTTTGCTTATGGTATTGCTGGGTGGCTTTAGGCAAGTCACATCACAGCTGTGTCCCTGATTCTCCAGTTGCAGTGTGGAATTATAAGTGGCTTCTATCTAAAAAGTTCTGAGAGGAAGAGTCCTGTGTAAAATCAAGTGGTGGTGTAGCCAAAATGCTCATGTGAGGTTTAAGCATAACACCTTTAAAAAGGTCATGTGCTGGCAGTGAGTTTCCTTGCATATAAACCACTATAAAAGCATAAGGTGATGCCTGTTAACTAAGATGGGTTTTTTTGTAGGTTGGAGCAGCTTTGCCTGTTGATGTCTTAACATACGAGGAAAAAACTCTGTCTGCCATATTAAGAGTTATTAGCAGGTAAGGTGCAGTAGGTATGCACTTCAGATACTGCCATGGAAATACTTTTCATAAGGAAACAGAACTCGAGCTAAGAATGGTCACTGACCATTCTGATTTGCAGACGTCTGATACAGCATGCCAAAAAAGAAAGAAAAGCTCATGAAGATTTGGTAACCCACGTGCATCAGTGCATGATGCCTGCTTTAAAACAGAATGGTCTGACAGCAGCTAAGCACCACTGAAATTGGCATCTTTAAATCTATTTCTGTAGTAAAAGTGAGAATGGTTATAGTATTTAAATGGTGGAGACAACAGCAGGTGACTTAGGGGAAGAAAGAACTTAAACACACATAACAAGGACAGGGCCTGTAAGCTGAACCTGAAAAGATGACAGTAAGTCTTGTTGGGGACAAGAGGCAGCAGTTGCTGCAGTAACCCTTCAGGCCATAGTGCTGCTACAGGAACTCACTGGTGAAATTACCTGCTGTTGAACTTAGTTAAGATTCTGCTGTTCTTCGTGTAACATTTGTTTTTTATTTAATTTAAGATGTGTATGTTTTGGGAAAACAGAGAAAACCAAATTTTATTACTATGTTGTGTTTTGTTTTTACTTAGTGGCCTCGTCAAGCTGTGGAGTGCTCTAACATTGCTGGGCTTCTACCAGAACAGGAGGTGTGCCTTCCGAGTGCTTCAGGTAAAGCCTTGTTGGGGCTGGATGGCTTCCCCCCACCAACAGTTCATCCTCTAAGGCTGTCTGAGCGCACTGCTGCATCACAGAAAGATGGCCTAGACAGAAAAACATCCTGATTTGTGAGTGAGATGCCTTTCAAAGCAGGTGTGTAGGCCTGTGTTTAAGCAAATCCCATCTTATAATGAATCTTAGGAAATGTGGCAGTAATGGCTGGCTGATTATTTTATAGTTTTATTCCAGTGAAAAGTCCTGATCTCACAAATGCATCTGTGAGAAAATAATTTTTGGCAACTTTTGTTCTTGGCCCACATCTTGGTCCAATCTTTTATTTCCCCTGCCCCATTCTACCCTTTCTAATAGCTGCTGTTGTCTGACATAATACAAAAGTTCACACATGAACGTGCACTTCCAGAAATTATTTTTTGCTGAAGATGCTGCTTAATAAAATGAGTTCCAAGAATTCTTTGTCTTTGAAGCTGTTGCTAAACAAAAATCTGCTTGGACATAGCTCTTAAGTTTTTAATCTTTATGTAAAGCGAAAATGTAAGTATTTTCCAAGTGCATTTGATGGCAAACTTTTTTGATTTAACATTTTAGTTTATTTATTGCTACTTTTTGGTTTGTGTTTTTTTTTCTTCCCCTCAAACTAGACATCTCCATTCCTTCTTGCATTAGCTGGCAACAGTAGAGAACTAGACTTGGACTGAATGTGGTTGCTGGTGTGGTTGTACAAAGAAGAAGCTACTTGGAGATGTTGCAGCCCTTCAGGCATGGGATTTCTGGAGGTGATTTCCAACGAAAAGCCTTGACAAAGCTAACAGTTATGAATTCACTGCTTGGATGCCCTGTACTTCAGAGTTTGCACATAAAAGTTGGAGACAAAGCAGAACTTAGCAAAGCTTTCACACAGAATGATGTTGTTACTTTTTCTGATTTAACAGGTGACACAAATCCTTTACATTTGAGTGAAGATTTTGCGAAGAAATCTAGGTTTGGGAGAACTATTGTGCATGGGGTTTTAATCAATGGACTTATTTCTGCAGTTCTGGGTACTAAAATGCCTGGTCAAGGCTGTATATTTCTTTCTCAGGAGATCCGATTTCCAGCTCCTTTGTATACTGGTGAGGAAGTTGTAGCTGCAGCGGAAGTTAAACGACTGAAGGGTTCTGTTGCACACATTTCAGTATCATGTAAAGCCAAAGAAAATGGAAAGACTGTTATGGAAGGGATGGTGAAAGTCATGGTGCCAGACAATTAGAGCTGTTGAGTCTGTGCTGCTTTACTATAAAGCCCACAAATGCACTCTTTGTTTTGACTCTGTTTTTACATTACATCACATCACTTAATCCAGTTAAATTTGGAAGAAAAATCCCTTCAAAATGTTTCAGACAGTGCACAAGCTTGATCTTGATAGAACTGCATTAGATTTAGAGATTTTAGTTTTTCTCTGCCTGTTGCCAAGATTAAACCAATGGAACTAGACACTTAACCATGACATAGGCTGCATGTTTGGGCAAACCTTTGCTCTGCTACAGTGGGAAGCCTGGAGTGGCAGGGCTCATACCAAGGCTGTTCTTGGCAGAATTACAGTCCACACTAATTGTGGTCACTTAAAACTTTTTCCATCTTTACAGAGTAATTGTATTGCTGGCAGACACCTGTGAGAGGGAGCAGTTAACAAGCAGAACAGAAGTGGAGGTACTGACATACGTACCACAGGATCTGTTGGCGGTCTCCATGGCAGCTCTAGCTGATGGTGCAGTGTGCCTTTTTGCAATGTTCTTCCTTAGCTCTTCCTAGCAAGTAGTAGTCAGTCTGCACATACACAGCATACTCTGCCTAGTTTAGCTAGAGATGTGGCTCTTACTTTGAAATTCCTTAATTAACTTAAAATACCTGATTATGAGCCAACAAGAGTTACCTGTAATGATAAAAGCCTCTGAATCTTGTCTCCCTGAAGTGGAGGCTTTAAGGGGCTGTATTGTCACTGCTTGTACTTAAAGACTGCTTCTACTCCTGTGGGCAAGACAAACGGGCAGTTTTGTTGAGTAGCAACTAAGGCTTCTCACTTGAAGTACCTTGGTTGTTGGTAAATTCATTTGCAAAACACCCAGGTTAAACTATAAGCAGCAACATAAGGTTATTGTACACTAAGAAACTTTTCAGGGCTGCTGCTGCATCTTTGTAGCAGAAATGCATATGTAACTTTCTTTGACTGCAGATAACTGCAAAAGTTGCCCTCAAACTGTGATGAAGGCTACTTGGTAAACCAGTTCCACTGTTTGGGTGTGATACGTTGTTCATCAGTGCAGCTGCACGTGACAATGATTCTCAGTGTTCAGTTAAGCTGGATCTGAGGGAGGGGTGACATTAAAGAGTTTGACTTAAGTATGCCCTCTGTTCTTCAAGGCACAGGATCTGCCTGTTGGCATCTCTTGTTTGGGTTGTTTGATTTTCCATTTCTTTTTGTTCTGCCTTGGGCCACTGCTGGTCACTGGCTTTTGCTGTACAAAACAGTTTCTTGTTGTGTTAATGCCTATTAAAATTAATCAAATATGAGGATAAGATGGTAGGGGAGGGGTTGGGGCAATAACTAAATCTGACCTCCCAGGTCACTGTAGAAGGAGTAGATTAGAAAGATTGATGTTCTGTGACCCTCAGTTGAGCTGCTTAACCACAGCTTACATCCCTTTGTCAGCATGGAAGTGACATGAGGGAAAAAGCTGTTTGCAACACCTGTTTGAGGTGTACCACAGACAACACTGCAGTCTGATTACAGCATCTTAAGTGAGATGAATTCCTGCCTACCTTGTGAAAGGGAAAGGCAGACGAGTGTTCCATGGGCAGGAGGTTCCCAAGAGCCATGTAGCAACAAAATAGTTTTCTACCTCCAACAGAGCAGTGGAACTCCAATGAATGAAACTAAATTTAACCATTTAAAATTAGTGGCTTTTTTAAAAAACCTTCAAACCTATAAATTGAGTCGAATGTCCTGGATTCTCTTGGAAGTGCTATCATCTTTTAACTACTGACAGAAGTCCGGTAAGGTAAAAGGCAGCAGGTGCGCCCGCCGTTTGCAGTGTCTCTCCCTACGAACACCAATAGAGGCTCGGCGCTGATGCTCTTCGCGCAGCCCTTCGTGCTACCGGAGCGGCAGGGCGCGCCAAACTGGGCAGACTCGGGGCAGCGGGGCGACTCTCGGTGCAGAGCAGCGGGCAGCCACAGGCGCTCTGTCGCCCCCGCCCAGCCCCTGCTCCTGTTTTCAGTGCCNCTGACAGCGCAGATCGAGGCCAGCCAGAGCCTGCACTCCCATACGGTGAGCGGCGGCAGGCGGGCAGGCCGGGCCGCGGGGGGCGGCGGGAGCGGCCGGTGCCGGGGGTGGTGGGGGACAAGAGTAGCGGCGTGGGGTGATGGACGGAAGCCGGGAAACGAGGGGAGTGCAGGGGGTGCCCGGAACAGTGTGCGGGGTGCGCAGAGCCGGGCCGGGGCGCCAGCGGTGCTGGGGGAGCGGTGCTGGGCGGGGGCCTGTGGTTCAGCCCGGCAGCAGCGAGGCTGGGGGGAACAGAAGGCAGGGAGCGGGCCAGGACAGCGCCCGGGGCTGCCGGGGGGTGGGCTGGGGCTGTGCGGGGGCACGGGGCGGCTGGAGTGGTGCCAGAGGTGGGTGAGGGTGTCACGGTGGGGAGGCGGCGGGGCCAAGACCCCAGGAGCGCCGGTTCCAGCTCCCCGGGAGCTTCCTACGGGGAAGTGGCGGTGCCACCTTTGCCTGGTCTCCTGCAGCGAGCCGGGAGTCGCTGCTCTCCTGCCGCTCCTGTTCAGCGGTATTGAGTTCTGCAGCCTGCCACAGCTCCCGGTGATGGAGACGGTGCCGTCTGGGGCTTGGGGGTGCAGGCAGTGCGGGGCCAGGGTTGATCGGCCTCACGTCTGCTCCGAGGCAGGCCTTGTGCCTCCTGACTGAATAAGTTTTTGTTAATTTCTGTTTTTCTCGGGGTGCGTTACCGCGCTCGGAGCAGAGCTGGGTTCTGGTTGCCTCCTTTCAGCAGCTGCGCTGAGAGTGCGTTTGAACTGGCACCGCTTGCCTGTGGGTCCGGCTGCGTGGCCGCAGGGAAGGCTGCAGAGCTGCGCAGCCCTAACTGAGGGTGCAGCCCCACTTTGCTGCGAGGAGTGGAGCAGAATGCACCCTGCCGGGGAGTTTAGGTCACAAATCAGTTCTTCGGGGATATCAGGACAGCGCCTCAATAAGAATTGTACTGTCTTCGAACGTGCAGTAATGGTCCAATTTTCATAACTCCTGCTTGCACTTATTTTCCGTTTTCAAAGCTAGGTTTGATTGTGTTATGGCCAAGCAGTGCTATGAATCAGAGAACTGGCTGTCGTTTCTCATTCCTGCTTTAACTGAGAGCTGGGATACTGGGCTAAAAGGAGGCCAGAGACACTTTAGCAGCAGATATGCTGGCAGGAAGCGTGCTTGAAAGGGAGAGAGAAATGGTGATCTTCTGCCCCATACACAGCTCCGAATTCCTGCAGTGCTGAGCTCTCTTCCTGGTTCCTTGCCTTTGGTGAATGCTGTTAGCCTGAAAGACAAGAACTGTAGATTCACCACAGGTTATATGACTAATCTGTAGACTATCTTATTAAATGATCTTCCTATAAGTAATCTGCCCTTAAAAAGTGGGGGTTTTGTGTGAGGAGCTGTCATTGATTAATGTTCCAGCCTTCCTCTGAACAGAAGTTACATATGAGAAGTTGTCCAGAAGATCTTGTGAATCTAGCAGGCTGTGGCTTACAATCATTTTAACATTTTAACTCTTATAAATAAAACTAAAGAGGTTTGCTTTCTGTCAAGCCTGGTGCTTTTTTACCTGTTCCAATAGCTGAGGGGTCTATGTGCCAAGTCCTCCGAGTTGGTGTATCACCACTAATACTCTCCATGTGGCAGCCCAGGTTACAGTTTCACTATTAACTCATTTCCATCATGCTTTGTTATACTTTTTTCCTCATGAAAATGACAATAGCTTTTTGTGTTCTTTCCCTTCACAAAATTCTTTTAGAATCAGCACTTGGAAGTAGTTTTTCAATCCAAACTCTCTGTGTGTGTTTTCTTCTCTGGGTGAGTGTGATAGCAAATGTTGCTCACCCCCCCCCACCCTCCACCCCTCTGTCTTTCATCTCTGTTCTGTTACTAATAGATGTTCATAAAAAAAAAATCTCTACTGATTTGTTCCAATCTTTTGGTAATAACAGAGTGCTGGAGCACTGTGCCTTTTGATTTAAAATCTGTCTCTAAGATACATCTATTAGTAATTGTTTGTTTTACTGCAGAAGCCCTGTTGATAGTTGAAAGATGGCTTGAAGTGTGTGTAGCACAGATGGTTTATATAGAGGCAGTGTGGAATAACAAAATACAGGAAGCTGTAACAGGGACTTGGTTTCTTACTTGCTCTGACTATTTTGTCATTTTGGACACCACTTCTTCTGTCCCTGATATCTAAATAATTTGTTTATTGGCAGATGACCCTGATTTGAACTTTCCTGGTTTAAGTAAGCCACACAAATAGATCCTTATGTTTGAAGAGGTTTGTAAATGAAGCCTCTCTAAGAATGCCCCACCAAAGCACTTCGACCCTTATTCAAGACTGTATGTTCCTTTATTATACATAGAAGGAAGTAGGTTGTCCTTAAGTGAATGCTTTTTGGGTTCCTTCCTCATCCCACCTTAAAGCAGTATCTTCAAAAGATGTAGAGCTGTACAACTCTTCATCCTAAACTAATGTTTGAAGAAGTAGGTCTTCACATGCTAAACTTGTTCTAAAGCTGAAACACAAAGGCAGACATGAATAAATTTTCTATTATTTTGTCAGCAGTATGTATTAAAATTTTATAATGTTGCTTAGCATTGCAAGAATTGCTTCAAACTTGCATTTTGTAGTGTTACTGGGTTTTTTAACTTGTAGATCATTGCTTATAAAAGCCCTCATATGAAGATGATTTAGGTCCAGGTTAGGTAGAGCTTTAATGTGGCAACTGAACTACTGATAATACAAACTTTCTATGGATGCTGAGGTCTCCTGAGTAACCAGCTAAGGAAGAGGTGAAGAATTTCAGGAAAAGCTCTGTAGACAGAGTGAAATACCATGCAGAAGATCAAAGCTTGTGTCAAATGAATAGTTTGCTTGTCTATTGTTCTAAGCAGCTTCTGTTAATTTAAGTTTAATACAATAGACTGGGTAAGTGTAAACTTAATAGCATTGACTCAAGGGCTGTGCTTGGCAGAGTCTAAGTTTCTGTTTCCTGGGGATGAAGGTGGTTCTAAAAAGAAACGAAACTGAAAGCAAACCCTGAAACTACTGCATACCTACCTGAGCTCTCCAGAAACCTAAGAAGGGGCAAAACTAGTGTTTAAAACATACTTTTGAGGGTTTACTCTTCTTGTTTATTAAGAGCATGTCAAACCCCTAGTAAATGTGGGGTTTAGATCTTTAGGAAATCAACTGCAAAGTTTTCTGGTACACTTAGGAGCTCTTCATGTCTCTTTCAAGTCAGAAGAGGTCAGAAATTCTTACTTGAGTTGGTACATCTCAGCTAAGTACATAATCTCTGTGCTTTTGTGTGGCAACGAAGAAATTGTCAGCTGATATTTTATTTCCAGTGGTAATTGAAGATGAAAATTAGGTGAGGGGTATTTTTTCTTTTAACAGAAGTTGTTTCCTCAGTGAAGTGTCTTGCAAGCAGCCTGAGCTCTGTTGGAAGGTGTGCTTGCATACAAACAATTCTATAGCACAGTGTTTATGAAGTCTTTTTCACTTTGACAGCCAAATAAATTTATGTAGCAGGTGCATTCCAGAGGTACCTCACTTAATAGATTTGAAATTACATGAGCAAACCCTGTCAGCTTCATTTTGTCTCCTGCTTCCCACTGCCTGAGAAGAGCAAGTGACTTGCAGGAGTGTGTTGGGCAGCTTTTCACAGGCACGGTTCAGTACTCTTGGTAGGTATGTGTACAACCATTTTGCAGAAGGTGAAGTTGTTTTGTTGCCATTGCATTCCTTGAAGTCAATAGGAGTGGGAATTGCATCCAATATATTAAGCCATTTACAGGTGTCTCATTTTAATGCCAAATGCTGTGTTCTGACAATAGAGGCACTTTCAGCACTGAGGCCATGAAAAATTTTGGCTATTGAACTTGCTTCATGCTGCAATATTTCATCTGTCTGTTCACCAATTTAAAGTGGCTTTCTTTCTAAGCTTTAAAGCAGAGTGCTGTTTTCTTCCACAATAATCTAGGCATGCTCCTTAATAAGAACTGCACATACAAGTTTTAGAGCACTTTACAGCAGTAAAACCACTGGCAAGATACTTCTGAACATTCTTTAATTATTTGCTGAGGTGATTTTCGTTTTTCATCTCTTTCATGTTTAAACTGAAGTAGGGAAGCAGCCAATTCTGCTACATTTCATTGTTGTCTTTAAAGGCATTTGGAAAAGAACAGCTTAAATAGATCCCTTGGTAACACACTTTCAGAGTTTGACATTTTTCTTAAGCAACGACCAGTGTTGACACTCATAACTTTTAGGTTAGAAGAATATTGAAAAATCATTTACATCTTTCCCATGTTGTTCCGTGATACAAAAAAAAAAAAAGAGCCATGTGTTTCTAGAGCAGCAGGATTTATTTTAAAAGCTTGTAAAGGACTTTGCACATCTGCTTTATAAGGAATTCAATCCCTGCAAGGTTGCCTTCACTTTGGAAAAAACAACAAAAATGAACTGACTTACAGAGATGACTTTAGNGCAGCCTCATGTTGAGCTTTTCATCAACCCAGACCCCCAGGTCCTTTTCCTCAGGGCTGCTCAATGTTAGCTGCTCAAATGTTACCTCTTATTTGAGGTTTTGCAAAAGCAGTTCCTCCACTGGTTTTAGTAAGCTTGACCACCTCCCACCTTCTCCTAGCTCACAAAAGGTGTCTGTTCCAGCACACCTAATTTTAAGAGGCTGGGACATTTATTGTTTCCACCAGTGAGCTTACTAAGTTAGTGTTGCATTTTTAACTCTGGCAAACTCTTACCAAAGTATCATACCTTAGTAAATCCATTGCCCTGCAGATTGTTTTTATTGGCTGTGGAGTATTTCCTGCAAAATACTGAGTGGTTTGCTTTTCTGGTGGAGGCCATGGTGATACAGGGTACTGAAGAGCTGCTGTTCCTCTTGTCTCTCTCCAGAGCTTTTCTTGGTCGGTAGGCTTCGTGGCATGTAAATGGGAGTTCTATTTTTTTTTTTTTTTTTTTTTTTTTTTTTTCCTCCTGCAGTTGTCCTACTTCATAGCTTTCTCTTAGGTGAATGGCTCCCTCACTGCTACACCGAGGACTCTGGGGCTTGTGGAATCTCTCATCTCTCCGGACCCACACTTGCATTGTTTACACTGCAGGTGAACACTGCTCTTAATGCTCCTGCCTCAGATGGCCTTAATGGCAGCAGATTGTGCAATAGCAAATAAATACTGTGCCCTGTAGGGAAGAGGTCCCAGAGCCTGAGCAGCTTTCCTGATTTTTTTTTTTGTTTCTGCTTTTCACACGGCAAATTTTCTAAATAAACATTTAAAAGAGCTGCTTACTAGAAATTGTTCCAATCCAGCCTACTTAAGCGAGGATTGTATTCATGCTTAATTAGGCTTTCCTCTCTTTAATGCTTATAAAATAAAGCCCTTTCAAACTTTCAGTTGATGTGACCTGAAGGTGACCTGGATCTTTATAATGGTTGGCTTTTCAAGCCTGTTGGATTAAACAGATGTACAGCAGAAATCTGTGGAAAAACAGGCTGACTATCCTGAGCCAGAAATGTAGAGGCTGTTTGCTTGGTAAAACAGAATGTATTACCCAACATTGGCAAGACTCTGCATTTTATTAGATGAATCTCTAAATTCACCACTTGCTCTTTCCTAATTTTGTCTCTGCAAAAGCCTTTCTTTCCTGTTTCTTTCCTAGGAGAGACGATAAACAGCAATTGTTAAACATTTGGAGGTGATTTGCTGTGCAGCTTTCACCTAGGAATATTAACAAAACTAGCTGAATAGCTGTGAGCTGCTGATGCTGGTATTTTATTAAGTGCTAGAATACCAGGGGCTAATCTTGGTGAATTCAGGGGGGAAAAAAACCACCTAAATGTTTTGCTCTGTATGAAAATGGGTAAGTTCAGGGTAACATTAATCCCAGACAGTGATTGTGAAACTGTTACTGGCAAAAGATTGAAGAAATGCAGCCTGGTTGTCACGGATCCATATGGATGTTGGAAAATGCCTCTCTTGCAGAAACTGCCACTCTGTAGTGGTAGAAAGAAGATTTTAGGAAATGACAACTGGGGTCACACAGCTTTCCCTGCACCTGACCTCCTCTTCCCAGCACCTTCTCTTTCCATGACTCGTGGGAGCAGCTGGGAAATGATCCCATAGGTAAAACTGCTTTGCTTGACATCTTTAACAATGTGTATGGAACTGCTGCTGGAATATTGAGATTGTGGCAGGATCTGGCCTCGGCAGTTTTGGTGGGAAGAGCAATGGATACACAAACTTTACCTGTATGGGAGCCTGGAGTGGCATGGAGAGGTTATTTTGGGGAATGATTTTATGGCCTGGCTTGTTGGTGGCTCCGATATAGTTGCTGCCAGTAAGCTTGCTGCCCCCTGGGCAAAATCACCGGTGAGAAGTTGTCACTCTTCTGCAGCCTGAGACCTTTCTTTGCCAGCCAGCAGCTGTTAGGGCTTCTTTGAAAGTTGTTTGGGAAACTGAGTCATAGGAAAGATTTTGAACCATTTGTGTAGGAGTGAAAGATGCCCTGGGAATTTCTGCCTGAGTGTAGCTAACCTAGACCTCACAGAGCCTGGTTGTTGATCCCTAAAATTGTTGGCAGGAATGACCTCTGGTAATCACTAGCCCTTTCTGAAGCTTTTTCCATCACATTTCCCTGTGTTAGATGACACAGCTAAACAGAAATGACTTTTAGTGTGCCTGTTTTCCTTACACTTTCATTTATTTCCTATGGGCACAGTCTCAGTCCCAGTATCAAATCAATCTGTCTCAGAAAATTGTTGTAATTCAGTTTTGTTTTTTTTTGTTTTTTTTTTTGTTTTTTTCCCTAAACAAAACAGAATTTGGCAGAGTAATAAAGGCTTATGCACATTTAGGCTTTTTCCTTGCAGAGTTGAAAGCTCCTCTTTGGTCCTATGGGAAGCATATATCAGTGGTGCTAATTATAATCCTGAGACAAGCTTGTTGCTGTGCAGAGGCAATAGGAAGTATCAACTTCTCACTAAAACTCAGCATGCTGTGCTCTGCTGATTATGTATAGCCATGGCAGATATTGGGAATGGGATTGTATTTCTTATCCTGGCTTTTCTACTGTAGCTGTGCTTTGACTTTCAGTCTCATTATCAACTTTATTCCCAAGCCTTTATTGCTGAGCCTAACGAGCCCAGAGGACTGTTTAGTCATTTTAATTAGTGGTACTGACAAGGTAGTGCTGAGGCGCCCAATTCTTTGTTATGGTCAGTGCTGATGGAAATAGCCTGGTGGAGACTTCTTTACAGACAGAACTAAGGACCACATCTGAAGAGTGATGCTCTCATCTTTCAGGTGATGAACCCCATGATGTAAAGAGAGGGTTTGATTAGTGCTGTGGGACTCCAAAGCAGAGCTAGGTGGAAGAATGCTCCTTGAGTATGTGTGGAGAAAGTAGTTGTGGCCCAAATCTGACTTTTCAGTGTAGGCTTACTGTGAGAATGACCTCTGAGCCTTAACTTTTGATTGTCATAGAAGAGATGATTGTCATATTGATCAGAGTGGTTGTATGCAGCAAGATGCTTTGGTGGTGGTCTGGATGAATCTGTGTGTTCTGCTTGCCCCGAGAGCGTTTTCTGAGGCTACAGTAGAAAATTGTAATTGCTGGATAGAGTAAGTGCTAGAAGGGATTGAGCAATAACTCTGCAGCTTTCAAAATCCTAGAAAAGATGAATGACTGAACGTGGTGAATCATCCCTGACATGCTTTTTCAGAGAAATGACCAACGGTCCTTTGAGACTTGCTGAATAAGCTGTTGCTGCAATATTTTTTTTGTTTTGGCTGTGTGTGAAGTAGCCTCTTCCTACTTCCCCAATGATCAGAAAACAGGAAAAGCCAAGTTAGTGGGAAATCTGGGATTCCAGGTGTCCCTTTAAGTGCTTTCTGTCTCACAGTTTCCAAACATAATTACACTGCCTGAATCGCAATCAAGTCTGTGGAATTTTTGTTGCTGTTTATGAGGGTTTGGACTTCTTGTTTTGAAGGAAAAGGCTTTAATTATAATTTCAAATGAGTAAGGGAGGAGAATATGAAGAAAGCATGTCAGGCTGGCCTTCTGAAAATAGGCACTTAAATTGCAGTGTAATAGTTGTATGTTTGGGTCATTCCTGTCAGTTCCAGCTGAGCAGCTTGGATGTGAAGTGTTTTAAATCCCTTAGGTTTTCACACTGGTCTTGAATTCGTTCTCAAGGTGAGATGGTTCAGAAGTGCAACAGATACTCAACAGCTGTCAATAATAAAGGCTGTTTTAAATGAATTCTAGAAAATGGAATAGCATTTTTGCCTGAGCAGTATTGTGCTTTGAAAGGAAACTTCAGTAAATAAATTCTAGCTCAGTTAAGAATGAAAACATGAAGCCATCTGAGAGGAGTTGCCTTTGCTTCTCTGGAATAGTCAGAGTTCTTGATTTACATCACTTACTTTTCCTGGTTGTAAATGTTAAAAGAGGAGACCAGTGCCAAGTGGTGTCCCTCAGGGGTCAGTGCTGGCACCAGTGCTGTTTAACATCTTTGTCAGTGACATGGACAGAGGAATCAGTGCACCCTCAGCAAGTTTGCAGATGACACCAAGCTGTGTGGCACAGTCGACTTGCTAGAGGGCAGGGATCCATCCAGAGGGA
>WBNM01002024.1:54541-149419 GCA_013399055.1 Ramphastos sulfuratus | reverse complement strand
TACTAGTGGGAGGTGTCCCTGCCTATGGCAGAGGGTTGGAGCTAGCTGATCTTTGAGATCCCTTCCAACCTTACCATTCTATGACTCACTAGTGAAGATTTATCCTCTCGCATTCTCAGTGTCATTCCGCTTACTTCAGAGTGGGCTGTGAGCTGTTGTCTCCCTAGCTCACCTTGATAACAGTACTTAGAAAAAGCATGAAAATTTGTCTATACATGGTACAAAAAGAGTTATTCAGTACTTAGCTTGCTGCTGAGATCTTTTACTTGTTGCTAGTTTATATTCCTGATGCATTTTTGGAGCAAGGTTAATATTTTTTTTTTTTCCTTCTCTTTTTAAGATCTCAACTCTAAGTCTACCTCTTCCTCCAAAAAAATTGATTGGAAATATGGAGCGTGAATTCATAGCTGAAAGACAGAAGGGACTCCAGGCTTATCTTGATGTAATTACTACCCACCACATACTGTCTAACTGTGAACTGGTAAAAAAATTCTTGGATCCAAACAGCTATTCTGTAAACTACACTGGTAAGTGAAGAGTTGCATTACAGTTTCACTTTGGCATGCCTGTGCATCTTCCATGAATGCTGGCAAGGATGTACACTGAAGTATGGGGGTAAAACAACCTTCAAAATGATCATGCTGTGCATGTGATGATGTATGATAATATTTTTCCAGCTCTGTGCACAAGTCATGTGGTGATTGTCAAATCTAAATATTTGAAATATTTTACAGAGAGGGAAGGGAGTCAAGATCTGAGGCTGAGGGAGCTGAGGCTTTTTAGTCTGGAGAAGAAAAGGCTGAGGGACCTGGGGCTTTTTAGTCTGGTGAAGGAAAGACTGAGAGGGGATTTAATCAGTGTTTATAAATATCTGAGGGCTGGGGGTCAGGAGGAAGGGGACAGGCTCTGCTCACTTGCTCCCTGGGATAGGACAAGGAGCAATGGATGGAAGCTGCAGCACAGGAAGTTCCAGCTCAAGGCAAGGGGGAACTTCTTTACTGTAAGGGTCCCAGAGCACTGGCACAGGCTCCCCAGAGAGGTTGTGGAGTCTCCTTCTTTGGAGACTTTCAAGGCCTGTCTGGATGTGTTCCTGTGTGACCTGACCAAGATTGACTGGTCCTGCTCTGGCAGGGGAGTTGGACTCGATGATCTCTTTGGGTCCCTTCCAACTCCTAACATCCTGTGAATCCTGTGAACTTAATGGATCAGAAAACTTCAGCTCCAGCATCACAAAAACCAATTTTTAAACCCCTCCAAAACAATAAGAGAAAAGAGCAATTTTAAAATGCTTCTCACCAACTACTGTCTGCTGTCTCAAGCTCTGGCATATGGAACTGAGGTGGAGGAGCAGTGGTGCTTGTCAAAAGCAGAGTTGTGCATCTTTGATAAAGGCTTTTATGGTCCTGCTTTGTCAGGGAGGTTGGACTGGATGATCCCTTTGGGTCTCTTCCAACCCTAACATCCTGTGATCTGTATAAGCAGAACGTGGGGGCTGGGGGCTGGTGAGAGCAAGAGCCAGTTTATCACCATTTGTGCTAGATGGGGAGGGTTGGTGTTTGGAAATCATTTGTCTCCCAGAGCATAAGGTGGTTTGTCAGCTCCACATTCTGTTAAAACTGACAGTCTCATGAACCTTGAATTTTGTGTTCTTCATGGTTCTGAGGTTTTTCAGATCTACAGGAACAATTGTGGTCATCTCGTCTGTCACTTTGCATTGTGAGACTTCCTAGAATGGTTTGAGCTAGGCTGAGTACTTTTTCAAGGCTTGAATAAGTCACACACCCTCTCCCTGCCCCTACTGGAAAATCACAGCAGCCCTTGAAATGATATCCCAGTGATCAGTTAGTAAATGTTTCATCTTTGAACTTGTCTGGCTTCAGCTTCAGTTATTGAACATGGTTCAATATTTGGCTGATGGACTGATTAAAAACTTCCTCTTAGCGGTGAAAACCACTGCGCAGATTTGGTTGACAGGCAAACTGACATGCAAAGCATGTTTTCATAAAAGCACAGCCTGCTGAAGCAGGAACTTGCTGCTTCCTTTTCACTTGTCTTACTGCTTTCCCTTTATGTAACATTCTTGTATCTTGGGCTTCAAAGTGCAGATGACATTTCCAGGATGTTTATGACAAGATGTGGAGAAGTTGTAAATTATTAGTAACTCTTTAAGGATGCAGTTTGTCTTGCTAATCACAGTGCTGACCAAGCAAGTTAAACCCTCAAGGAAACACTGACTCCTGTGATAATTCTGAGTGCTTTCATCAAGGCTGTTTTTTCTGCAAGTTGCTGGGAAGTTAGTAGCAATAGAGACTTTGCTTATCATCTCTGTAGACACCATCAGCTTCTCATTTCTTAGTGACTGGACAGTTAGCTGATAGGTATTGCACTCTTCTCTTTTTATAGAATCATAGAATCAGGTTGGAAGGGACCTCAAGGATCATCTAGTACCAACCCCCTGCCATAGGCAGGGACACCTCCCACTAGTACAGGTCACTTAAGGCCTCGCCAACCTGGCCTTAAACACCTCCAGGGAGGGAGCAGCCACAACCTCCCTGGGCAACCTGTGCCAGTGTCTCACCTGGCATATTGTTAGAGAAGATACAGTGAAGAAAGATCAGTGCATCTTTATCTTTCCAAAGTGTTTCTTATGCCAAAATAAGTTGCATTAGACAAAACTGCCTCGTTGGCACAATTTCCTTTCCTCTCCTGCTGTCACCATTTCTCACTGAGATTTCCCCTCAAACTGCCTCGTGAATAAACCAGTTGTGTTCCCAGATGTGAGAGAATTCAGTAACCAGAAGGGTGTCCTCCCTCCACCCCTACAAAATATGGGTAGGATTATGGGAGCTAGCAAAATACCTCTGCTGGCTCAGAAAAGGGCAAAATAACACAGTGAAACAGAGCTGAGTAATTTACACATCTTACATGTAGTAATAGCAATGTAATGCACATTAAAGAGATGTAAAAGCACTTTGCAGGTGTAGCAGAAGCATTTAATGATCTAATGTGTAGTGTATACCTTGTGTGGGAAATCTTAGCTGTGAGCATTGTACTTAGACTTGGAAATGTAGATCTAGCACAGCTGGAATGCAGACTGGAAAACTAAGTTTTCCAAAGGCAGTGCCTCCTCTGTTTTCTCTCTGGGTTTGAGTTATCAATTGAAAAATGTGAATGCCCTTTATCTGTGTTTTTTATCTGATTTCCTTTTTTAAAGTGATTTTGCTGACTTTCAGTCATCACCTCGGTGATGCCCAATTACAGGACAAAGGGCAATGGGTGGAAGTGGAGGCACAGGAAATTTCCTGTAAACATGAGGAGGAATTTCTTCACTGTGAAGGGTGACAGAAGACTGGAACAGGCTGCCCAGGAAGGTTGTGGGGTCTCCCTCTATGGAGATATTCAAGACCCACCTGGACACTTTCCAGTGTGATCGGGTATAGGTTGGACTGTGCTCCGCAGAGGGGTCGGACTGGATGAGCTTTTGAGGTCCCTTCCAGCCCCTGACATTCTGTGACTCTGTGAATTGCTGCAGGCTTCCTTCTGGCATTAAAATACATCTGCCATGCAGAATCACAGAGGCTGGAAAAGACCTCTGAGATCATCAAGTCCAGCCTATAACCTAACACTACCACATCAGCTAAACCATGCCACCAAGTGCCACATCCAATCTTTTCTCAAAGACCTCCGGGGATGGTGACTCTACCACCTCCCTGGGCAGTCCATGCCAGTGCCTAATCACCCTTTCCATGAGGAAGTGCTTCCTGATATCCAACCTAAACCTTCCCTGGTGCAGCTTCAGACCATGACCTCTTGTCCTGCCACTAGTAATTATCACCTTGATACGGATTTTAATTTCAGTGAAAACAGTGCCAGTTGTTAATGTATTTTAGCAGTCCTCAGTCAGGCTGAAGCCCAGACTTCAGAGACAAATATGAAGCTATAATGGAGTGAAGCAGCTTGGATTGTTACCTTCATTACAATCCAAAAGTGAACAAGAAAACACTAAGATGAAAACTATAGATTTAAAACCATTCCCTCCAGAATGGTTTTGTGCTATCAGCAGCATAGGCAAATAGGTTTTTTTTTTAATGTGTACATGTGAAGATCTTTACAATAAAATAAAATAATGTGGATAAATACATTGTATAGTCTCTTAAAAACATTTGTATCTTTTCTTCTCTTCTTTTTTTCCCCCCCTTCTTTTCCTCCTTCTCCTTTTTCTTCCCAGAAATTGCCTTACAGCATGTTTCAATGTTCTTCCGATCAGAGCCAAAGTGGGAAGTGGTAGAACCGTTAAAAGACATAGGTAAGAAGAACATGCATGAAAGCTTCTCTCCCCCACTGTATGAGCTGTTCTAAGGTGACAGTGCTAGCTTTGCTTGCAGACCTTGTCCTGCCTGTCAACTGTGTGCTTAATGAGAGCTGCTGGTGACTTCTTTCTTTTTTCGTGTGTGCAGGTTGGCGAATACGTAAGAAATATTTCTTAATGAAGATTAAGAATCAACCAAAGGAACGGCTGGTGTTAAGCTGGGTATATACACTTCCCTCATACTCAAATCTTTCTTAATGAACCTGGCTTCTTTAATTTATACTGACTGCCACGTGTGAGCAATAGAGATGTTCTTAAAGCTCAGGCATTGAAAGAGCCTTGAAAGCCCTTTTAATGGATGCGTGGTGTGGGAACTGCTTGTGTTTCTATCCTCTGGTGGCAAATCCAGTTTGCAAGTTTCTGTGCTTGGTCATTCCTGCACCTCAGGTAGCTGTCAGCTGTAGTGTGTATTTGCTCACTGAAAATTACAAGGTGATCTTTTTTAAAGTGGTGGGGTTTCTTGCTCAGATCTTTAGTTGTATTGAGAAACTAGTAAGGGAGAGAGGCTTCAGTTGCTCCTTTAAGGTCGACATATGTTGACACCAATCAGTTTGCTGTTAAACACTTACTGAGGTTCCTGTGCTGAAATGTGCTGCCCTCTTAGTTATATGAGCATAGCTACTTGTGAGAGTTCACTGCAGAGCAGATAGCACTAAAGCCTGCAGTAGAAGGGAAGGGTTTTTAGCTGGAGAGGAAGAGGGTGAGTGGGAACTTAAGCCTTATCAGTTCACAATGCACAGGGTCCCCTAGTTTGGGGTTGGCAGAGTTCATTCAGTGGTAGGAATGCACGTAAGACATGGGGGAGGGAGGAGGCAGTATACTTACTTATGGTCTGACACTTTGTATTGTAAAACCAGGGCATTACTCATCCTCTTCAAGTTACATTCTGTATGTGTAATTTCCTTACTTGCTCTTCAAAATACACCTTCAAGCAGCTGTCTTAATTTGGGAAAGCATAACACAGATCCCATCTTCTTTATGGAATGCAACATCTATTATGATGCCATTCTTTTCTTATTTCTTTCCAGGCTGACCTTGGCCCTGATAAATACTTGTCTGACAAAGACTTACAGTATGCTGTGAAACTTCTTTCTTCCTGTTCTGTGAGTACTGCTTGAAGACTTTTCAGTTGTGGTTGTCAAGGGCTGGTCTTGCAAAAGCACAAGTAGCCTAGTAGATGTAGTTTGTCATTTTAGAGTTACTTTAATTTAAAGATGTGCAAACCTTTTAATGGCATTTCCCACACAGTATGAGGTAATGTTCTTACACATACAATAGTCTTGCAGGACTGCTGCAGGAGATGCAGAATTGTGGTTAATTGTATTTTCCATTTCTTATGCAGTGCTGTGAGATCACAAACTTTTATTTCAGCTCCTCCCCACTTTTGGGTTGTTAGGGGAGTGCTGCCAAGAGGTAATTGCTAACCCATGTGCTGGGGATGTTACCAGGCAGCAGTGGATAAGGTGTTTGAGATGAGTAGTGTTCTTTGAACTTATGACAGGAGTATCTTAGCAGAGCTACAATGGGGGCTGTACAACTTAAGATTCTCTGCAGTGCCATGTTAAAAATCCAACAGGCATCTCTATCTGAAAAACTGATGTTTGACTCCAAAAGGAGTCAAGGATGTTAGTCATGTGAGGGACTGGCTGAGAAGGATGGTATGTAAACTGGCAAACCTCTGTGTGGTCCTGGAACTCAGCAGATGCACAAAACAGAAGAGCTTTAAAATTAGGCTTCTCAACCTCCAAAGCAGACTGAAACCCATGCTTTAAATAAGACATGCACAAGGGGGCTTTTCAGTCAGTGTGTGCCTTGCATGTGTAGCTGATTCCCAACCCTGCTGTCTCATTTGCTTTCACAGAGTTGCAGGAAGTTGTTGTAATAATTCCTGAGGTCTTTAAAGCATTATGACATCTATTAATGCCAAGTTTCCTTGTGTGCCATAGTTGTATAAAACCATGAATTAATTTATTAGCTTAGCACATCTTAAACCTGCAGTAAAGCTGCTCATGTGTGAGTGCTAATGGGGTTGGATTCTTCACTTGTCTACATTGCCACTTTTTTTTTTTAAGCAAAAGAGAGATTAGATTTTCTTCTTTTTTAATTTATGTGGAAATCAAACAATGTCCTTGTGATACTTTCTTTGCATTTACTCCAGGTTAATACTGAATAACTTGAGCAAATGTCACTGAGGGAATCTGGTTTATTACTTTAAATACATATTTCAGGCAGATCTTGTGAATCTAGCAAACATGAATTACAGAATCTGTCATCAAAAACTTACACAGTTTTTTTTTTTTTGTCTTTTGGCAGCATCCCTATATTTACAAAATCACTTTTGCCACTGCCAATGAATCTTCAGCGCTGGTTATTAGACCATTCAGTGAAAAAGGGACACTAAAGGACCTTATTTATAAGGTAATGTCTCCCCCCTGCCCCCCCAGTTCAAGTGGTAGAATGTTTGCTGGAATGACTACCCTCTATAAAGCTGTTTAGCATCTATAGCTAAGCAAACTAAAACAATGACTGACTTTTCTGGGCATGATACTTGATATGTGTGTTTGTTTTGAAGGCAAAGCCAAAAGACCCATTCCTGAAGAAGTATTGCAATCCTAAAAAAATTCAAGGTCTTGAACTTCATCAAATAAAAACATATGGAAGGCAAATATTAGAGGTAATTTTTTTTTCTTTATTTACCAGCCTGAATGATTTTTAATTTTGAGGCCAACTGGTTTAACTCTAGAAAAAGTGGGTAAATGTTTGAGCGCAGAAGCTTCATTTCAGCAGCAGGCTTCAAAGCTAAATGTACATGGAGATTAGTTGTTGGGAGTTGAGTTTAGATATGTATGTGTGAAACAATCTCTGACTAAAAAATTTCAGTTTTCCTATCTCTCTGAGAGGTGTCAGTAAGCCTGCTTTGAGGGACAGCAATGTGCCCTTGTGGCCAAGAAGGCCAATGGGATCCTGGGGTGCATTAAGAGGAATGTGGCCAGCAGATGGAGGGAGGTTCTCCTCCTCCCTCTACTCTGCCCTGCTGGGCAATATTCCCTCACCTGGAATATTGTGTTCAGTTTGGGCTCCCCAGTTCAGGAGGAACAGGGATCTACTGGAGAGAGTCCAAGGGAGGGCTATGAAGATGATGAAGGGTCTGGAGCACTGCTCTATGAGGAGAGGCTGAGAGACCTGAGGCTGTTTGGTCTGGTGAAGAGAAGACTGAGAGGGGATCTAATCAATGTTTATAAATATCTGAGGGCTGGGGGTCAAGAGGGAGGGGACAAACTCTTCTCAGTTGTACCCTGTGACAGAACAAGGGGCAATGGGTATGAACTACAGCATAGCGAGTTCCACCTCAACATGAGGAAGAACTTCTTTGCTGTAAGGGTCCCAGAGCACTGGCACAGGCTGCCCAGAGAGGTTGTGGAGTCTCCTTGTCTGGAGACATTGCAGCCCTGTCTGGATGTGTTCCTGTGTGACCTGTGCTAGATTCTCTGGTCCTGCTCTGGCAGGGAGGTTGGACTCAATGATCCATGGAGGTCCCTTCCAACCCATAACCCATGTGAGGGTTAGCATCAAATGATTGTTTTGTGAGACGTTATCAGTGAAACAGAAGTGAATAGCCAGCCAAAAATGACGTTAGGTAGAAGATCAGTTTGAGCAAGCATTCCAAAGAGGGGCCTCAGTTATCTACATATCTACTTTAGTATTGGAGCATTTCAGATCTTGAGAAGGTCACAACATCTTGCGACACTGCTTCTGTATTGCATTTCTTTTTTTCAGGTATTAAAATTCTTACATGAGAAAGGCTTTCCTTATGGCCATCTTCACTCTGCCAATGTGATGTTGGATGGGGACACCTGCAAGTTAATGGATTTAGAAAACTCCTTGTTGGGACTTCCATCATTTTATCGATCCTACTTTTCACAGTTTCGGAAAATTAACGTAAGGTTCAGACATTTTAATTCAGCTGGCTCATGCACCCCTTTATCCTCAGCTTCTGTTGGTGGAGAACTGACTAGAGTGAAAAAAAAAAAAAACTCTTCCAATCCCCTTCCTTGAATCTGAGCTTTCCTCCATCAAATCCTCTTCCTGCTTCTTCCACGTCACTGTCTGGCTGCACGGAAGTTGCAGCACACCAGAGTGAGGCTGAGGCCAAAGCTAAGCAGGTAGAAGGGGAGTGCAGGTGAGTGTGTTGTGACAGCAGTGCTGGCACAGATAGAGGTAAACTGCAGTTGTTTTTAAGATCTCTTTCCACCCTGGTCTTGTATTTCATAGGAATGTACATACTGCCTACAACACTTGCTCACTTTTATGTCTGTACAATGAGCACAGCTCATTACTGGCTCTTAGCTGGTGGCAGTGATCGACCAACTGTGTCTTGGGTGGATACTGTGAAAATTGATTAGGTGCTTGCAGATGTCTACCTATTAAAAGCTATATTTTATTTATTTGAAGGGTGTTTCTTAGCTGCAGGCTTGCAGAGCAAAGTATCATCTTCCTTTGAAAATATAAACCAAATTTTCCCGTTGCAGCAACACAACCTTTTAGCCAGCATCTTGCCCTGGCTTTAAGTGCTCCTTGTAACGAATTCTCTGTACAGGATCACAGGACAGCTGCTCACTGACCTTGCTAAACAAGTTCTACTGTGTTGTCAAAGAAACAAGCAAAAGTTCATGGTTAGTCCAACTCTGTTAGTGCCATCAAAGCTCTCAACCTCTTCCAGTAAGAGGACCTGTTTCTATTTAAATATGATTAAAACATCTTGGATTTGTGCTGTCTGGGACCATAGCATATATGTACAACTTGTACAAACCTAAGGAGGAGTGAAGAAGACTCGCCTAGGTTTGTTTGGGTGGCATTTTTGCTGTCTTGTTATCTTCTTCCCTGTGAAATGACTGCTGGTCATGTTATGAATCTCATTCTCTGCTCTTTGACTTAGCTAGGAAAGTGTGCTTGGTTGAGATTCACATCAATGTATTCTCAGCTGCTGTGTATGAAAAGAGTTTAGTACTTTACACGTTTTTACAGACTGTGGCTGTTCTCCTAGCCCATTGGTATCATCATGTACAGAAAGACAGCAGTAGCTTTGTGAGCTTGAGAAGTGAAGATTTCATTTGAGCTAATGTTATGCAAGGAAAAGGTTGTGGTTAGGAACTGTCTTAATGGTTCCTCTTTTCTATCTTCAAATGCAAGAGCACTCTTTTTTTTTTTCTTTAATGGGTTACTGCATGTTACAGGACAAGGGGCAATGGGTGTGTGATGGCTTGGGAATTACCTGCCCCCGCCCCCCCCCATTTATAAAATCACCCAGACTAGACTCAGCCAGCTGGAAGATAAGGACTGAAGCTCTATTTACAGCTTAGCACAATGTACAAGCAGATATATACACAATAGACAGGAATATTTACAGAAATGCACCAGTTAAAAGTAATACAGAAACATGACTCCCCTCCCAGAAATCAGAGTCCCCAGGAGGGGCTCCCAACCACCATTCCACCTTCTTTCCACCCCTCTGCCTTATCCCAGGGTCTGCCTTACGTGCAAGGTGACTTTGGAGGATGGGCAAGGGGGGTTAGAAGTAGAGTGGTTAGTTAGGGTACTCAGTAGAGAGGAGAAAACCAAAAGCTAGAGAGACTGAGACTCTCTGTCTCTGTGTTATCTGTGTTTGTGTCCTTGTTCTTATACATCTCAGCAAGCCTGTGAGTGAAGCAGACATCACCATTGTTTGCTTTTCACAACCTATAATATAATTCTTTTCATTAAAATACTCCAATTAGCCTCAAACCAGCACAGGGTGGAAGCTGAGGCATAGGAATTTTGATTTAAACATGAGGAGGAATTTTTTCACTGTAGGGGTGACAGAAGACTGGATCAGGCTGCCTAGGGGGGTTGAGGAGTCTCCCTCTCTGGAGATATTCAAAACCTGCCTGGATGTGTTCCAGTGTGATCTGGTATAGGTGATCCTGCTCTGGCAGGGCAGTTGGACTGGATGAGCTTTGGAGGTCCCTTCCAGCCCCTGACATTCTTTGTTTTCAAACCAGTTGTGAAAAATGGATTCATTCTAGCAAGCTGTTTTGTGTTTTTTTTTGTTTTTTTTTTTCTTTTTCTGTTCCACTGCAGACTTTAGAAGGTGTTGATGTACATTGCTTTGGACACTTACTGTATGAAATGACATATGGAAGACCCCCAGATACAGTTCCAGTAGACAACTTCCCTCCTGCGCCATCAGTATTTGTTGGTTAGTATGCAACAGGGAAAATGTCAGTCTTGGCTTCCTGGGTACTCCTGCCTTTTACCTAAGCTGAAGTGCTGAGTAGATTTGGGGGAACTTGAGTATTGCTTGGGTTCTAATCTTTGTTAACTGGGCAGTTAATAAATGCATGGATATTCATGTTAAGAATTGTTGGGGTGAAATACAGAGGATTTTGGCATGGCACCTGGGGAGGTGGTTTAATGGCTGTGGTGCCCTTGGGCTGATGGTTGATGATCTTAGAGGTCTCTTCCAACCAAAACAGTTCTGTGATTCTGTAATAGCATCCTAAGGTCTTTGCAGCCTGTAACTGGAAAGAATTAGTGCTTTATAAAACCAGCAAACACGATCTTCATGAAATATGTGTAGCATATAAGTGCAACTTTTTACATTTTTTTTTTTTAACTGAGGGATAAAGCAGTGTGTAGTCAGTAATTAGATGCCTGGATTCCCTTGCCTCATGTCTAACATTCTTGAAAAGTTTGTGTGTGCAATAGTAACACCATAATAAAACCCACATGCCAGGCAGCTTCGGCACCGCTTAGCTGATGCGGTACTTAGGGGAACATCACGCAGCAGTGCCAGACATTGGTTCTAAATCATTTGCTGTCCTGCTGTGCAGAAATGTGTTTGTTCTTCTTCTTGCCTTGGTAGTGTCTGTGTTGGAATCCATTCTGACCTGTGAAGCTGTGAAGAATGGCATGCCAACTGTTTCGCGGCTCTTACAGATGCCGTAAGTCCTGTTTTACTTGTTTTATGGCCATGTTTGGAATTGTGTTAGGAGGAAGAACCTTTCTGCTCTTGTTTCTTTTCAGAAAGGTTTACTCCTTGTTCTGAGGCATGTGTAACGTGGCTTGGGTGAGCATAGCTCTGCTGGATAAAGCACTGCTGGACAAAAGAGTCCAAAGGGTGGTGGTCAGTGGAGTTAAATCCAGCTGGCAGCTGGTCACAGGTGATGTACCTCAGGGCTCAGTGTTGGGACCACTTCTGTTTAGCATCTTCATTGATGACTTTGATGAAGACACAGAGTGTGTCAGCAGTAAGTTTGCAGATGACACCAAGTTAGGTGGTATTGTTGATCTGCAGAAGGGTAGGGGGGCTCTGCAGAAGGACTTGGATAGATTGGTTCCCCGGGCCAATGTTAATGACGTGAGCTTCAGTAAGGCCAAGTGCCAGGTCCTGCACCTGGGTCTCAAAAACCCCAAGCAATGCTACAGGCTTGGGGCAGTGTGGCTGGAAAGGTGTCTAGTAGAAAGGGACCTGGGGGCTGTAATAGACAAACAACTCAATATGAGCCAGCAGTGTGCCCAGGTGGCAAAGAGAGCCAATGGCATCCTGGCTGGGATTAGAAATGCTGTGTCCAGCAGGAGCAGGGAGATGATTGTCCCCTTGGACTCTGCTCTGGTGAGGGCACACCTCGAGGATTGTGTTCAGTTTTGGGCACCTCATTACAAGAGGGATGTGGAGGTGCTGGAGCCAGTGCAGAGGAGGGCAACAAAGCTGGGGAGGGGCCTGGAGAATAAATCTTATGAGGAGCCACTAAGGGAGCTGGGGATGGTTAGTTTGGAGAAGAGGAGGCTGAGAGGAGACCTCATGGCTGTCTACAGCTACCTGAAAGGACTTTGTGGAGAGGTTGATGCTGGTCTCTTCTCACAGGTAAATAGTGATAGAACAAGAGGGAATGGCCTCAAGCTGCAACTAGGTAGGTTTAGGTTGGATATTAAGCAACATTTTTTCCCAGCAAGAGTGGTCAGGTATTGGAATGGGCTGCCCAGGGAGATAATGGAGTCACCACCCCTGGGTTTGTTTCAAAGTCATCTGGATGTGGTGCTTGAGGATATTCTTTAGAGTGCACCTTGTAGAGCAAGGATATGGGTTGGACTTAGTGATCCTGAGGGTGTTTTCCAACCTGACTATTTCTGTGATTCAAAAGAAGCTTTAAAATGGATAAGGCTTTATAGAACCCATCCCTTGTGAATATGACAGATGCTCATTTGAAGTTCCTTTGTCTCATGGTGTGTCGGAGCTGTTATGAATGTATTTTATTTAGCGTGGCGCTGTGGTTTAGACTGACCCAGCTATTAAAAGTAGGGCAAGCATGGACAGGTTGTTTTAAAGCCTTTAGAGTAAGGAGTCTTTTTGTATGTACTCTTCAGACCTACTTCAATATCCTTTGCTAACAAAGTTGATCTCTTGCTTTGCTCAGCAGTGCCACTTAGACTTGGTCTAGGTAGGAAGTGTTGCTTAGGAGTTCTGGGTCGTTTCTTGCAGGGTTGGCTTAAGGATTCTCTGAAGCATAAACAAAGCAAATTTCCTTACAGGCTGTCCTCCCAGTGATGCAGTGAAGTGGTAAGGGCAGGTATGGGGCAAGATGCTGAAAGGGAGCAATGTCAGTGCATGACTGAGTTGGAGCTCATACCTGTCTGCATTGCCACCTGCCTGCAATTAGGAGACAGCACAACCAGGGAAATGCTGCTGTCAGTGTGCTGTGACATGTCACCAGCATGCTGAGCATAGAAACAGTTCCTGGTAGAGAGTCCTTTAATTGGTGCCAGAGTCACATCCTTATAAATGACAGCTTGCCCTTGCCTGAATCTGGGTCTGATCTTGCAGTGTACATGTTGCACTACATTTAGAGCATGCTCCAACATTTGTATTTCTTAGGTGGAAGGAGTCACTGCAGGCTTGTCTCAGCCTTCAATTCATTTTACTCCTCACTTCCTCTGCTCTTGAAGGAGCTGGGAGATAGAGAGAAAAATTAAGGCAGGGGAGCAGTACTATAAGAAAGTACAGGAATATACAGGTCTGAAAAAGCTCTTGAACAGTTTGTGTCCAGCTGTGTCTGATATGCAGGGTATTATACTCCATTCCCTTCATACAAATAGGGTGTTATACTCCATTCTCTTCATACAAACATTTGTTTGTGTTGTGTTCTACATAGATGGGCAATGCAATTGGTGCAGTTTGAAGCACTTATTAAAAGTTAGATATTTATTATGCCTTATTATAATCATCTAAACTATGGGTTTGCTTAGTTTTTGTCTGAACTTGTAATCAGAGAGGGTCAGAAAAATGCCCTTGTAAGTAAGGGTGAACTTTGCTTAGCATTAGAATTTTCTTTATTTCTGAATTTCTCATGGAATACTCTTCTTGTAAACTTGATTGTAGACTTCAGTTTGTTTTCTCTAGTGCAGGCCTGTGGTAGCTTTCCACAGTGAACAGCAACAGAAGATCACTGAGATATTTATGTCTGAGCCAGGCTTGACATCTCATTCTGGGACAGTTTTCTAGTATGTTCTTCTGAACAAAGTATCTTGAAATGGACTAACCAGTTTTATTTTCAGACTACCATTGCCCTCTAGTGTCTTTGTTTTGGATGGAGCAGAACAAAACATTTATGCTGTTCCTGCTGATAACCAGAGAGAGAAGAGCAAAAATACTAAAATATTTGCTTCAGTTGCCAGAGCAGAGCCAAGAATGCAGGTTTTCAGATGCTGAGTTCACTCTTTGATATTTCAGTGGTGTTCTTAATGCTAAAAAATGTAGTTCTAAGAGAGGTTTCTTTGAAAAACAACAATTTAGGTGAGATTTAAAATTTAGTCCCTTTTGTCCTTATATATACAGAATCCTTATACAGAATCCATAGACTTTCAAGGAAAAGGTTTTCTATTTTGAGGGAACCCTTTCCTGTCTTTGGTAATTGTCCTGCTTTCAAAATACTTCACACAGTCTTGCTTACTCCTCCATCAGTAGTGGCTACATTCTGAGGCTTAGATGCTGCTAATTTTACTTCAGAGTGCTTGGAAAATTAAGAGCAGTACATAAAAACCTGTGGAAGAAAACCCAACAAGTGGCTTAGGAATGAGGACAGAGAAGGAAAAGGAGCAAGAGGGAGTTAGGCAAACAGTACCAGTACTATTCTCACTGTGGTTCCTGTCTCTTGGGAATAATATTCTGGTTTTTAATATTGCCTTTTTTCATCCACTCACAGATTATTTAGTGATGTTCTGCTAACGAACTCCGAGAAACCACAGTTTAAGGTAAAGTTGAACGTTGATTTGTTGATGCTTGTGGAAGTGCCAGGCTGTGGGCAGCTGCGCATTAACTGACGGAGCAGAGCAGAGCTAGCTTAATGTGGCTTTGTGGTTATTGTCATCAGTATTTGGATTTCTTTGCTGCATTGTACCCAAGATTATTATATCATGTCTTAGAAGGGGGGCATGGAGTGACCCATGAGAGTTCAAGTGCAGTTCCTCTCTTGGAGCTCGTTTATGTGACCATTAATGGAGTTCTCTATGAACAGAGGCTTGCAGTTCTCCTTAAGGTCAAGTGAAGACCCTTTTTTCTGATTTGTACCCTTGTCCTGTCACTGGGCACCACTGAGAAGAGCTCAGACAGATCCTGCAGGTGCCTTTTCAAGCCCTTTTGCTGCTACACTTCACTAAGTAAAAACCACCAGAAGAGGCAGCAAATCGCTAAGACTTGTGGAACCTGATTCTGCTAAATGAGACCATCAGTACATTGTTGCCAGCTCCACTGCAGAGATGCCACTTTTGGGGATCCACATCTGCTCCCACTGGGAGCTGCCCCAGAGCACTTCTCACAGAGGGCATGTGCTGTGTGTCGTGTGTTGTCAGTCTCATGGCAGTTTGGGGATGTGACTGGAGTATCAAAATAGTTAGCTATACCTTCCATTATTTGACCTTTCTTTGTTCCTCCTGTTAGGATCTAATTTCAGTTTAATTTTTCCACTCCAAACCCATAGCTAGGTTTGGGATGGAAAGACATGCACCTGCAGTCATCTTTTCTCATTCACTAAGGGCATAGTGTCAGAACAAGGGGGTTTAGGTGACCAAGATGACCAGAGGAATGGTGAATTTTTAGTGGTGAAGTTGTGTCTTCCTTTATCATGTTTCATGCTATGATTTTTTCTCCCCCCATTCTGTATTAGATTCCTACTAAGCTAAAAGAAGCATTGAAAACCTCCAAGGAATGCATAGAAAAGCGATTAGCGGAAGAACAGAAATTGGTAATGTCTGCATTTCTTCACTGTGTTTTTTTTCAAACATTCTGTTTCTTCTTACCACTTTTACATGGGGAAAGTGAATATTTACTCACAAGTGATTTTTGAGTAATAAAGGCTTTCATCAAGAGATTTACATTCTCAACTCATATAAGGAGTTGTACAACAGCTGTTGACTATGTGACATTTCATTGTGTCAGGCGATGCAGCTTCACAGGCAGTGGCTTCTAAGTTAACTGCAGTATGATGCTCCATCCTCTGCCAGCAACAGTAAAGATAAAAAGGAAGAAGAGAAAAAAAACTAAACATATAAAGTGACTATGGTCTATTTTCTTTTACTCCAAACATATCCCTTGTTTGAGAACATGAAAGATTTTACCATGGGCTTGTTCTGTTTTGGTTTTTTTTCCCTTCATTTCAAAGATTCACCAACACAGAAGACTGACAAGAGCTCAGTCTCATCATGGCTCTGAAGAAGAAAAAAAGAAAAGGAAGATCTTAGCACGAAAAGTAAGCAATCTTTAAGTAGGTTTCTCACACAGAAAAAGATGTGTGTCCTTTCTGACTGTGTAGCATGCACAGCCGCAGCTATGCTGCTCTATTCTGCCCTATGCTTTTCTTTACTACTTCTTGAGTCACTTCTGTAGCTAATCGACTGCCTAAGAACTTAAAGCTACAATAGCAGCTGACTTGTGTATTGCTTTAACCTGTGAGAGGCTGCTGTCTGGAAACAGTCTTACTACTTCATATACAGCTGACAACTTGTGCTGCCTGCTGCTGCATGGGGAGGGTATTGGAGCATTTTTAAGTTGGTTCCTGCAGTTCACAGTCTGCATTTCTCTTCCTTTTTGGTGGGTTGCTTTTCTACTTTTCCCTCATGCTCAGAGGACAGTGGGGTTGCTTGCCTAGAGATGTTTGGGCATAGAACAGCCTTGCTGCTGTTCTTATCATGGCAGTACATGTTGGGTGTGGGGGGAGAGAGGTTGGGCGTTGATGAATTTCTTGCAGGATGGTGGGTGGCTGATGTGGGTTTGGGAGTTCCCCGCCCCCCCACACTTTGTAAAATGACCCAGGCTAAAACTCAGTAGGCTGGAAGTTTAGATGAAGCTCTATTTACAGCTCAGCACAATGTACAAGCAGATATATACACTATAGACAGGAATATTTACAGAAATATACAAGGTAAAGGTAATACAGAAACACAATCCCCCTCCCAGAAATCAGAGACCCCAGGAGGGGCTCCCAACCACCCTTCCACCTTCTCCCCACCCCTATACCTTACCCCAAGGTTTTGAGGATCGGCCAGAGGAGGAGTTAGAAGAAAAGTGATTAGTGAAATTAATTTGTCGGAGAGGAGCAGCCAGAAGTTGCAGGACAGCCCCAGACACTGTACCCCAGAGCCCGCGACAAGCCCGACTGACTTATCTTTTGTTTTGAGTTCTTTCTCAAACATCACAGCAAGCCTATGAGTGAAGTAGACATCACCATTGTTTCCTTTTCACAGCCTATAATATAATTTTCTCTATTAAAATATTCCAATTAGCCTTAAACCAGCACAGTGGCTGTTACAAATTTGTGTGTCAGGTCAGTCCTTACCAGGGGCAGCAATTACTCATTCCCATCTTCTGTTTCTTTTGCTCTGTTGTAAAGAAGTCGAAACGCTCTGCCTACGAAAGTGGGGAAGAACACTCAGCAAAATACAGCAACTCAAATAACTCAGGTAACTACAGAGAGAAGAGCTTGCTTCTAGACAGCTGTGTCAATGCTTTTGTTGCTGTCATTTTCTGCTTTGCAAGATCCAGGGTCACCTTCAATTTACATATTTATACTGTACTACAGGTGTATTTAATAGGTAAATCAAGACCTTAAAAGTATCATCAGTGTTAGATTTTCAGCCACCTAATTTAAAGCACTGTGTCCTCTTTTCTTTATCCCATTCCTCAACAACAACAACAAAACCACCCCAAACCCAAAACCAGAACCCAGTCTCTTCATTGCATGTAATGTTTGAGTTGAATAATGATAACATCTGTTTGGGGCATTTAATGATGCAGCCTTCAGGGAGAAGATCTGAGGTGATCTATGTTCTGCAGTAAGGTGTTAAGATGGATGTGAAGATTATGTTTAATTGCTGCTTCAGTTCCAAATTCTAAAACAACAGAGCCTTTGACAGCTCTTCATTTAGTTAAAAAGAACAGTCAGTACCACTGAATAGATTAAGTGGATTGACTTGCTTGGATAAAATGTGTCCCAAATCAGCCTGTTGTGGAATAGTTGGATGTCAGAGCAACTTGTGGAGTGCAGCAACTGACTGAAAACAACCTCTTAGGGGAACTGTGGTGCCACCCACACAGTGGCACAGCTCCTTAAGGAGAGCAGAATCTGGACACTGAAATCCAACTGCTTAAGCAAAAGAGAAGTATTTGCAGTTGAGGGGTAGTGTTGAGTGTGCTGCTGCTTATGTGTTTGGACTTCACCTGGTACTGTGTAAAGCCTCTGTTCAGACTGGGTCGGAGTGACACTGTGCCTATGAATGGGAATCTTTCCCAAGATTACATGGAAGCAGGATTGGATCTTCAGGCAATAAAATTGGCCTGTTTCCAACAACAGTCAGACAGATTGAATTTTAATGTCACAGCTTTAGTTACTAGACTGTTGTTTTATTTAGCAGGCTCTGGGGCGAGTTCCCCGTTAACATCTCCTTCATCGCCCACTCCGCCCTCTACAGCAGGTAAGTTCAAGAGTCCTTACAGTGTTTCTCTCTTTTTTTTTTTTTTTTAAACCCTTCCCCCTCCTCCTACCTTCTCTGCCCCTTAACTGGGGCTGTTATTCCCAAGAATGGCTAAGGGATGGTGGTTTTCAAGGATGGAACACAGAGGTGACATTTAATCTTCTGTCAGCCTGAGCATGGGCATGTGCTCTCTCTTGAAGGCCAAAGACAACATTGTCATACTCTTCTTTTTCATTTAATAACCTTCCTCAAGATGTACGTGGTACACACATGGATTTACCCATAGAGACTTTGAAGCAAGCACTTCTCTCTCCTACTCCAGTCCTACCCACACTGCTACTTTCCAAACACTTTCTGAGCCTCACATTGCAGTATGGCTTTGTTCTGATGTTAATGGTCTGTTGATGCCGAAATGCTGTTTGCTGATCCCTCATTTGTGTTTCTTGTGTCTTTACACCTGTATTACAGTACAGTTTCAGGAATATTGGCTGGGACAATTTCATTGGCTTAGGCTACATAGATCTCCCCAGTTTTGAATATTGGGTGATAGTGGATGTGCTTCAGCCTGAAAGGCTGGAAGAGGAGCACTGGCAAACATCAACAGCAGAAGGTGTTACTGGAATTCCTTTCTTGAATGGACACAGCCCATAGCAGTGCTGTTTGTTATGGTGACTCATGCCGTAGGATTTCCTGTCCCAGAAACTTTCTACACAGCACAGCTTGTTAACTGAAGTGATGCAAAGTTACATTTGCTGTGGATGGTCTTTCAGAGGACACAGCAGTGTGTGATGTAATCCAATCATGCTGAAACTCAGATCAGTCGTTTCTCCTTCAAGTTCAGGGTATGGTGAAGTGTGTGTATCATGAACTGACTTCTCCCAGTTAGCACAAACAAGATAATTAGTGCTATTGTGTGCACAATGTAGCACAAACAAGATAATTAGTGCTATTGAGTGGCACAATGACAGTGCTGTTCTCTGGATGTACTGACTGTTAGCTGGAGGGTTTATTTCAAGTTCTGTGCTCTTTAGTAAGGAAGTAGCAGAAACTGCAAGAGAAAACCTTATGCCTCCAAAGTGGACAAATGTTTAGCAAACGTTTATGGTTTTGGTTTTTTTTTTTTTTGTGCAATAAAACTGTCTTTTACTTAATGTTTTAACTTGAACATTTCTGAACTTTTTGGAGGGCTTTTTCAGGTTTCAAGCAATGCAGGTTTATGTGTAGACGTGGTCCAAAGTGGCTAAAAATGATGAAGCTTGAGCTCAGACCTTGGCTCTGATTTTCCACGTTGTCACAGTGTGTCAGTCATGTGGCTGCCAGTGTGCGGATGTCTGGCACAGTGCACATGGCCCTACCCTGCATCCAAATGGGAAGGTACTGAAGTCTGCTGATGGCTTTGATCCTTTTGATGGGGTGTAAAGGCAAACGTTGCCATTTTAGGAATGTTTTTCATAGAATCACAGAATATCAGGGGCTGGAAGGGACCTCAAAAGCTCATCCAGTCCAACCCTTCTGCTAGAGCAGGATCACCTAGAGCAGATGACACTGGATTGCATTCAGGCAGGTCTTGAATTCCAGAGTGGGAGGCTCCACACACCCCCTGGGCAGCCTGTTCCTATTTTGTGAGGAGAATTCATAGAAGAGACTTCAGATAGTAGTTCTAAGAGAAATATAGTGTGCTTGATTTTTTTTTTTCCTCTTTGCCAACTGTTTAGTTTTAGTTATTCTAAGCAAGTATGCTATTACTGACTTGATGAGAGACTCACTGGCCCCATGGTAGGACTTTCTTTGTGACATGTGATGCATCTGTAGTTTGTATGTCTCTCTTCCAGTTTCTTGGTGCTTTTTTTTACCTCTAAACGAAAATTGCTTGTACGTTGAGATGACTCTTAAAAGAGGGCTTTGAGTCTGTTCTTTTGCTTTGGTTGCTGTTATGTTAGAATCATGGCACCTCAAAACATCTTGCTGATGCAGTGCATAGGAAAATGAAAGGTTGGTGTGAAAAAATGTACCCAACAGAAGCTCTTGTCTTTCTCCTGTCCTGCAGCCAGCCAGACCAGCGAGGGCTGTGGATATGTGCAGAGCCAGAGACACTGACCAAAGGGGAAGAGGCTTCAGGCTAACATACCTTGGGGAAGTAACTTCATTCAGGGGGTTTCCCACACAGAGAGAGGTGCTTTGCTTCTGGACAAAGGCCCTGTAAGGTTTAGCTTGCAAAAGTGCTTGGTATAGTCAGTGCAAAACATCCTAAGAAATAAAATGATCTCTGGCTTCAGTGGTCTTCGTAATGACAGGAGCAGCTGTAGGACTGAAGGTGTGACCTGCTTTGAGAGGAAAGGTGTCTGCTAGAAACACAGATTCTCCTTCACTAGAATGTTTTGGGCTGGTTTTGTTGCTGACACTTGGCTAAGTAACACCTTTAAAATGTGTCTTTTATCTTGTGGCAAGTGATTCTAATGCAAGTTCTCACTTTTTCTGATGTTTCTCTTGAATATTTGATTCTTTTTCCTCCACTTGCACAATTCTTTTGCTTCCTTGAAAATCTGTTATTTTACTTGGTGGTTGGGAGCCATGGCTGGGATCAGGAGGGGTGCAGAACACTGTGGGTAATTTAAAACTTCACTCTACCTTCTCTAATAAAAGAAACCCTTAAAATACCAATGAGCTCTCTTTAGAAAAGAGAGAAGTTTGGAAGGTGCCACTTTTGCTTCCCTGGGAGAACTCCTAAAGCTGGACATGACTTTTTTCTGTGCCAGTTGTTCCAAATCCTTCAGCACCTGTTTCATAGATGGTGCATCTTTTCTGCCCTCCACCTCTTTGTAAGGCAGTTTGAATGCTGTACTAAGTGCTCTTTGTGAGTGTTTCTGACCTGTGCAGTGTAAGTGTAAACACAGGTGTTAATACAACAGAAAGTGCTCCTTGAACTGATTTCATCTTCTGCAGCTAATCTTCCTGCAGATCTCTTGCTAAATCTCTCTAAATGCACTTTAATCCTGTAAAGCCTGAATTATGGCATGTGCAGTTGAAAGCATGTGTGTTGCATTTGTTCAAGTGTAATAATGCTTTTATAGCCTGGAAAACTGTGGTTCATTATTGGGAACCAGAGAAAGTCCTGCCTATGTAACACAAAATGGTGGATCCTCTCTCCTTCTCTTTGCCAGTGCATAACAATGTGTTGATCTTTGTAGTAACTTTTCAGCTAACAGTATCTGGTTTTGTTTTTTTTTTTTCTCCCTTTGACATGAGAACTGGATGATTAACTTGTGTCCTCTCTCTTTCTCTGCTGTTTTCAATAGAGCATGCATCATTTTGAACATGAATTTTCGGAAAAGTAAGCTCATGCTGATTTATCTCTTTAAAGATGCTCTGTTTCTCTATGGGAAAGTCAAAGGCAAATCTTGAACTTGCTTACTAATGGGGGGGACTAAAAAGAAAAAAAAAAAAATCTGAATATCCACATGGATGATTTTAATGAAATACAGCATCTTTAAAAACTCTACCACTAAAATGACTTTATTTGCACCTCATTCTCAGCCAAGTATGTAATGCTGTTTGCACAATTACTGTCACTTTAAATTCATAATTAAGTTTTTGTTTCAATTCAGGCATCAAGTTTACAGCATCTGATTTCCTTCCTATTCCTTTTAACACACTCTTTTAACAAAAATGTCCCTGTAAAAAAACCTTGGTAAGTTGTTGTTTGAGTGTTTTGTTCTTAACAGCTGCATGAATGAGTAAAATGTGTGTTGGTAGATAATTTCTTCCAGCATATATATTGGAATGGTCTGAGTGCTTGTCTCAAATGTGGTGGGTTTTTTTTTGGTTTGGTGGGGCTTTTTTGTTTTCTTTCCTGGAAATACAGGAAAAAAAAATCACTATTGCACAGAACAACTTCATCTGTAGGTGTAACTGCACTTGACTATACAAGCATGAAATAAGATTTCCTTTGCACCCACCACTCGAGTCAGAAAGGGAAGGGCCACTTGGTTTTGATTAACTAACTCAGAACTGAAGATTTTCACAGTCATGTAGGTTCAATACATTATGCTCATAGCTCGTCAGATACCATTCTAAAACCTGTGTATTTGTGTTTTAAGGGAGAGCTCAGGTGTAAGAGTACCATTGCTTATAATCATTCTCTCAAGAGTTGTACTGTATGATATCAGCAGCTCAGTTTCAGTAATAGTGAGTCCTGGGGAATTTCACAAGTTTCTAGGTGACCTTCTCTATCTTTTCTATCCCTGTTGTAAAATAACCACATCAAAATATGAAGATAACAAATGGAATTTTGACCTAATAATACTTAGTGGTTCCAGCCCTTTGTGGTTTTTCTTTGCCTCCTCCTCTGGCAAATGTTCACCTTCCTTCTCTGCACGCTACCCCCTGTTGTGTTCCATGTGGAATCCTGTCTGCTCTTTCCACAATTGTTCCTTACTGCATCTTGGACAGCAACTTGCATAGTGCCTTCAGTCTTGCCTTGCAGTTCCAGCCCAAACCCTTGCCTTTGCTCTCTGCAGTCCTTGCATCTCTTTGAAGCCATTTATGCTTATGGTCTTGGCTCTTTTACAGCAGTTGATCAGTTTGGTGGTAGTGTTGGCATGCCAGTCCTTCTGACCACTCTAACCACAGAAGTGGTTACTTGAGCTGTTCTTGGTCTTGCTCTTCATTTGGCAAAGTGTCAAGTTTTGATTTGCTGACAGCCTGTACACACATGAGAAACAGGCAGCCTCTAACCTAGGGGATGGTCTTCCAGTGTTTCTATTAATAAACAGACTTAAGTTTGCCTAGTGTAAAAAGTAGATGTGGGTAAGTTAGATGGCCCCAAGACATCAATATGCAATTTATTTCCATTTGTGCTAACACTGTGTAATGTTTTTATTATTTAAGAGAGAAGCTGATCCACATGCAGCAGGCATATGAAATTGTTTCAGATGACCTCTGATATTTCTAGTGGGGCTTGAGTATTTCCTCTGGAAGGGAGGAGATGAGCCCAAGACGTGCTTCCATGCTTTGTTGTCACAGAAAGTTTTCATGCCAATGAGAATTTCTCCTGAAGAGTTAGAAGTGTGACAACACAGCATGTATTAATGTATGGCAAAATTGGATGCTTTCCGTGAATACTTTGCATTTTGAGCTTGCTTCCATATGGGAAAAGTCTTGCTTCAAAGATTAGTACAAATAGAAAATGAGGGAGCTTTAAGCTTTGTCTTCCATCTAGTATAAATGCTTCTTTTAATTACAGCTGCTACTTTTTTTAATTATTACTTGTTAATTTGAGAGTGACCATCAGTGAGGAATTGAGAGGAGCACAAAGAACTTGTTTTTGTTTTCAGTAGCTGAGCTTTATCCTTCATCAAATGCCTCTAGAGTCCATGTGGCATAATTTCCTTTAACAGCTGGCTATTTGTTTACTTCTTAGCAAGCAATTCTGCTCCAGTAACCAGACTTGAGATTGGGCCCATGCTGATTTGCTTTGCTGTCCATTACAAGATCACAGATGTTAGGGATTGGAAGAAATCTTCATAGATCATTGACTCAAACTCCCAGGACCATGGAATCTAGCACAGATCACACAGGAACACATCCAGAAGGGCTGGAAAGTCTCCAGAGAAGGAGACTCCACAACCTCTCTGGGCAGCCTCTTCCAGTGCTCTGTCACCCTTACAGTAAAGAAGTTCTTCCTCACATTGAGGTGGAACTTCCTGTGCTGTAGTTCATACCCATTGCCCCTTGTCCTATCCCAGGGCACAACTGAGAAGAGTTTGTCTCCTCCCTCTTCACCCTCAGCCCTCAGATATTTATAAACATTGATTAGATCCCCTCTCAGTCTTCTCTTCACCAGACCAAACAGCCTCAGGTTCCTCAGCCTCTCCTCACAGGGCAGTGCTCCAGGCCCTTCATCATCTTTGCAGCACTCCCTTGCACTCTTTTGAGTAGATTCCTGTTCCTCCTGAACTGGGGAGCCCAAAACTGAACACAACATTCCAGGTGAGGTCTCAGCAGGGCAGAGTAGAGGGAGAGCACCTTCTTGGATCTGCTGGCCACACTCCTCTTAATGCACCCTATGATCCAATTTGCATTCTTGGCCACAAGGGCACATTGCTGTCCCATGTAGAGCTTCTTGTCCACCAGCACTCCTCCACCACCTTTCCTTCTCCACAGGCCTGCTTTCCATTAGTATCATAGCTCTTGCTACTTACCAGTGTATTCCTCTTTGTAGGTTAGAGCTACCAGAGGTACAACCTACTTGAGTAGAAAGGATGGTGCAATGTGCAGCAGCAGAGCTGCACAAGACCAAGTTGTCTGAGAGAGCTGCTTGCAGAAAACAATGCTGCTTGCCTGGATCTGTCAGGAAGCACCTCCATGCAGGCCCTTGCTGCTGGGCCAGCTGCCTGCCTGCAGTGCTGTGGGCTCTGGCTTCCCAGATTTGGGATGTGGAGGCTGAGGTGTGATGAGCAGCATGAGATGGATGTGACTGGGGTAGGAAGCAAGGGCCAGAGTGCAAATGTGACTGGGGGGGAATGTAAGAGGCAGGCAGGAGGTGTGAGTGGCAGATGGTTGTGATTCATTCAGCCTGTGAAACAAGCATTTGTTACACGTTTGGAGCAAGTCTGGCGGGACTGTGGAAGCGTAAAACACATCCAGAAAACTCTATCTGCAGTTACTACTTTAAAAATAAGAGTATAATCTACCCAAGCAGTCATCACAAATACTAGTGATGTGGTCCTTTTTAGTGTAAAATTCATCATGTAAGTAAGAGCAGGTAGTGAGACTTGCTTCCAGTCTTCCTTACTGTTCATGACCCAAAAAGGAAACTGCTTCACTGAGGTGAAACAAAGGAAGTCCTGTTAAACGGTCTCCAATTCCCTCAGTGCAAGATGGCATTTGATTCATGTTTTGCACCCCTTGGTACTGAGTCACTTCAGGCTCCATTTCAGAGGTGTCTCAGAGGACACAGCTCACCTGCAGATAGAGGGATCTGATCACTTTGGCATTTTTCATCCATTCTATTCTTCACACTCCACTAACATTCGGGGAATGATGTGACTAGTGCAGGACTGATGGAAGTCCAGCTGAGCAGCTGCACTCCTCTGCACCAGGACCTTCCTGATGTAAACTACTATCTCTTGTCAACAGGAGCATCATCGATACCCCCAGCACCACCACCACCGCCCTTGCCACCAGCAGCTCCTCCTCCTCCAAGTACAGAGGTGCCAATGCAGCCAAGCCCTCAGCCTGATATCAGTGCAAGCCGAGGAGCTTTACTCAGCTCCATTCAAAACTTTCAGAAAGGAACTCTGAAGAAAACACAGACGTGTGACTACAGTGCTCCCAGGATCAGCTGAGGCCAATCACCACACCAGGATTGAATTCTCTGTCCCCATCCTGTGCTGTCTTGGAACAAGACCCTCCTGACTGGTGACTGATGTACCAGCATATAGCAGCTACTTGCACTGTAGCTCCATTTACCCCAACTGCAGCCTTCCTTGAGTAGCAGCACTGCCCTGTCTGAATTATGTTGCCATGCTGTGCCAAGTACTCCATTCTTTATTTGGTTTCAGGAACACTGTTCTCTAGCTACTGTTTCCAGATCTATTCCACCCCTTACTTTCCAATTACAGAAGTGTAGTTTTAGTCTGCTCAGTTTTTCAACTTTTCATGGATTTGTAAGTCATCTTAGTTCTGGTTGCATTGAATTGGCAAATTTTGCTTTGGATAACATATCCCCCCACACACATACCCTTAAAGCATACTGCACAGGTGAGGGACCTGGAGAATTAAATCTTATTGCCACCATATTTGCTGGTGGAGTAAAAATGCTGTCTCATTAGACTTGTTTAAATGGATATCCTATCTGTAACTCTTAAGGGAAAGTGTTTTTAAATGACAAAACAGTTGAAAATGGGAGTTAATAGGGCACTGGGATATTATTCTTGATTTAGTTAAATGCAAAATTACTTCAAGTTAATTCTACTGCTTAAACTTTATTGAAAGACCTTTTTTGATTTAAAACCTTAAACAAATTGCACTTTAAAGGATTATAGATAATCCATTTTTTAAATTCAAGTACATCAGTGTTTGTTACTATGCAGAGAATGTCTGTACAAAGTTTCATGTAACCTGTGATACTCAGTCATTTTTATTAAAATGTTAATGGAATTCCTTCAGCAGTGTGGTGGTGACTGTGTTCAGCTAGGATTGCACCTGCAAGCCAGGCTTCCTGGGAACCCAGCAGCACTTCTGCTAAAGGCACTACTCTGAAAGGTATCCCTGGTCCTCGACTGAAATAGGACCCAAGCTCTTCTGCCTGCTGACAAGAGATAAGCGTTTCCCCTCCAACAGCCCAGGGAGGGGCTGTTCCCCTCCAACAGCCAAGGGCAGCCTGCTGGGGTAACAGAGCAAGCCACGCTGCACAGACTCCCCCTGGCAGCACTGATTCTGTACCAGAAGCTGCTGAACAAAGCTACACCCTGGTACGTGGTGATCTGCCAAAAGGGATACTGCGACTGCTGCTCAGCTCTTCCAACACAACCTACACAACTGCTGCTTCAGACCCAGACACAGTGCATCTGAATAGAAGAATTTTGCACTGTAAGAACTACAGTTTGAGTCTGCCTTTGTTAGCAATGAGATTGGAAAGAAAAACCCAACCCCCAAAACATAAAAGCAAAGCATTGGGGCAAATATCTTTTTATCGCTCTGTGGCAGCTAGTAAAGAAAAACTAGGTAGTGATTCCCATCACTTACTGAAGAGGATCAGGATCTTTTATTTAAACTCTTGTGCAGAACTTTCCTGCACAAGGAGAGTGCTCTTCAGATTCACCATATCAGTCCTCTAAGATGAGCCCATACCATAGGCTTTCAAAGCTGTTCTGTGCAGTTACAGTTAACTGAAAAGCAAGGCTTCATCCATCCCAGTTGCATCATGCACCTTTGAGAAGCCTTGCAACCACAGGCTTCTGGAGAGCTGTATACCATTCCAGGGCTGGACTCAAGGCCTTCTCCTGCTCACTACAGCTCTTCACTCAGCTGCCATTACAGCTAGTAATGACAAGCCAAGCAAAAATGGAGGAATTTTACTTTGCTCTGGATTTGGACTGGGATTTTCCCCACATACAGCAGCACTAACCTATCTGCAGTGCTGAACAAACAAACATTACCACATTGTTGTTTATATGACCTGTGGCTTAGAGGGTAACTCCATATAAATATTCTGGGAGGTCACTATATTTTTCCCCACTGTACAAAAGTTCATGAAACGATACAGCAAAAATTATGCATACAATTTGCCCCCTACAACATTAATACTTTTGTAAAGCAGGACTTTAAAACAGATATTTACAACTTAGATGTTCAAAGTTTTCTTCACTGCAAATATTATATCCTTGACTTGAGGTATGCAGTTATCTTCTAGAATTTTTGCGTAAGGCATAGGAACATCTGCACCGGTAACACGCACAGCTGGAGCGTCCAGGTAGTTAAAGGCAGGTCCTGAAACAGAAGACAGCTGTCAGGTTGCCATGCACTATGGTTTGCTCCTNTGGGCTGCATGCGCACACTGCAGGCTCATGTTGAGCTTTTCATCAACCCAGACCCCAAGGTCCTTTCCCTCAGGGCTACTCTCCAGACATCTTACTCTTCTGAAACAGTTTTGATCCTGTAGCTCTAATATTCCAGAGAAAGCTGTTCCTGCTCATTTATTTCCATGCATTATGGTTTAGATAAAGTTTCCATCCTGCTTCTTGCACAGTCAAGTTGCCAGCATAAGAATTACTTGTTAACAGGAGCTGAGCTGGATGCACCCTGTGAAAATGTCTGAAGCAGTAAGCTAGGCTCAAATTCCCAAAATATAAGCCCCTAGTTTTGCCTTCACCTGGCTTTATCGCAAGGTTGTCAGGATTTAGACTAGCAGATGAGATCAACATGTACACTGCAAAACTCAGTACCTTCCATGATCCTGGCACAGATTTCAGCTCCTACTCCAAACTGTGGCCAACCTCCTTCGACAGTTACAAGGTGGTTTGTCTTTACAACGCTGGCTTCCACTGTTTCAATGTCCATTGGTCGAATGGTTCGCAGATTTATAACCTGGGCAGAAGGAAAGGGGTGCAGCTGTGTGAGTTCTGCTATGATCCCAGCCTGTCAGTTACCACTGCTTGGGTACAGTGCCCTTTAGCACCTCTTGTCTAGTCTGACTTCGAAGACAAGAATTAAAACAGTTACTATTTCTGACTTTTTATTCAGGCAGAGACTGTGCAAAACAGTTTTGGGGGGCTCCTGGAGAATCCCAGGTAGGTGAGTATTGCTATACTGAGATACAGCCACACTAATAAATAGTGTCATTGTTCTGCTTACCATACAGCTGGGCCAATCTGAGAATCTTTAGTAGTTCTGCCTTAATTCTGTAACAAAAAGGCAAGCCCAGTGCAGAAACATGAAATGCACATGCTGTTAAGGCAATTAGCAAATACAGAAGTTTGTAGTTAATACAGTGAAGTTCTGCAGAGCCTTAACAGGACCTTCTGCTCATTTTCCTACCTCAGAAAAAAAAACCACAACAGAAACCTCACCCACCTCACACTCCACACCTTCTTTGGCAAGTACAGCAGCTGCTTCTAAACAGTGTCCAACAGGTCTTGAGTGTGACACTAATGTAACGTGAGTTCCTAGAAAGGAAACAAGTGTTGAAAAAAAAACCCCAAAACCTCTTAAGATGTAAAGCTTTTTTCTAGACCTTGGGCTCCTTTCAAGGTAGTGCCAGGATTCGCTTGGGAAATTGAAGTTCCTTGTGTGCATTTCTTTTGTTAAGTATTCTACACCCATTAGAATGGGTGTAGAATGTGTGGAATGAATGAAAAGTGATAGCAGAAGGACACAAACTTTACCTTTTAATTCACAGAACTGAAGAGATACTTAATACAGTTCTCAGATCGTCCTTTTCCAAACATTCATATAATTCAGTGACAAATTACAAACAAATAGGCTGAAGTACTACAGTGACTTCTGCACAAAAATTACATGTTAATGTGAAGAAAAAACAGTTATTTCAGTCTTCATCTACTCATCTTTGTGTTACACAACAAAGACTTTAGAAGGGTAGTTATAGATGAGAAACAGAGAACCAGGTGATATTTCCTCATACAGGCAACAAAAAAGTAATATCTACTTCTAGGTAAAAGTAACTTTGAACATTAGACATTCAAAATACTTTTCTATGCCCCACGACAGCAGTATTCTGAATAGCCAAGAGGTTAAAAAAAGCAGCCCCCAAGCAGTTAAATGAATCAAGAAACAAAAGATTTTCAGCTCACCTTGCTTTTCTATCTTAGCTTTTCCAATTGGAACAACAAAGTCCTTTGACTGTGCCTGTTCAGACATTTCAAAGGGAACACCATACAGCAATTCATTTTCCAGCAACACCACTAGAAGAAAACATACTTGGATTAATATGTACATCTTGCAGGCAGAGGACTGTAGTGATGATTAGTGGTACTGCAGCAGGCTTGCTCAGGATACAGGCAACAAGGATTTGAGTACGTTCGCAGAAGCACTTAAAAAAAACAAGAGTCATTACTTTATAGTGCTAAGTATTAAGAAGATTGTCTAAATTAGGCTTAAGTGAGATCAGGCAATTTAACTTTTGATACTTGCCAGCAGAATTGCTAGTTTTAGAGAAGCCTTACATTTTGCACACCTGTATGTGACAAAGGCAAAGGCTGCCCTGCATTTAATGACATTCTGAATTTATCACCTTTATTTCAAAACCTTCAAAAATGAGTCAGAAAGGCCCTGTCATAGAGGCAGGAACTCCTCCTAACTCATCTTCGTATTTTTTCACCCCTTTAAAATAGATTCATAAATGCTTCCAAGTTTCTTAATTGGTACCAAACTAGCAGTAGAGGTATGTAGCTGGCAACGACACAAAACTAGTCTGCTGCTGGCAAGGCAAGTCGCCGTTAGGAAAAGAGTAAATGTTTCTTTGCCTCTGTAAGGACCCTAAAAGCTACAGTAAAGCAGTGTTGGGTTTTAGTGTTTAACAGTCTTTTTCCTGTTATTTTAAAGGGGGCAGAGGCAGAAAGCAGACATTCTTTTCAGGATCCAGCACTAGGTATTGCTGTTTGTGTTCACCTGGATTATCATCCCGGATTGATGCTTTCAGCAGACCTTTGGCATCTTCTGAGCTCCAAGGACTAACAACTTTCAGACCCGGGCAGTGCCCATACCATGCTGCAAAGCACTGGGAGTGCTGAGCAGCCACTCCAGCTGATGCCCCGTTGGGGCCCCGGAAGACGATGGGGACAGCGATCGATCCGGCAGACATGTAACAGGTCTTGGCAGCTGAGTTTATAACCTGATCGATTGCTTGCATGGAGAAGTTGAAGGTCATGAATTCACACACAGGTCTCAACCCTGCCTATAGAACACACGTTAGTAAGTTTCTGCATTAAAAGTGTCTATTTCAAATGTTCAGATCAGAAGTAGAGGAAAGCAGATTTACAAACCATAGCAGCACCGACAGCGATTCCTGCAAAGCCCATCTGAAAGACAAGGAAACCCGGGGTAAGTGTGACGAGTGGCTCACGAACGGATCACCGGGACAGGAGACAGCGCAGCCTTACCTCCGATATCGGGGTGTCGATCACCCTCTTGTCTCCGTACTTCTTCCAGAGACCCCTGGAGATCTGCAGGGCAGAGAGGAGTCAGGGCCCGACGGAGGCCCTTTCCCGGCCCGGAAACGGCATCCACATACCTTGTAGGCCCCGTCGTACTGGGCGACCTCCTCGCCCAGCAAGAAGACGCGCTCGTCCCGCTCCAGCTCCTCATCCAGCGCCTGGTTCAGCGCGTCCCGCACCGTCACCTGCGAGGCACCGACAGCTGGGCTGGGCGGGGACGCGGCCCGCAGCCGCCGGGCTCCCCACACACCATGCACGCGGCGAGTCACCTCAGCCGCCCACCCGCACCGGGGCCGCCTCGCAGACCCGGAGAAGGACGCTTCCCTCAAGGGGGACAAGCACCTTTCCCCCAAACACTCTTCCGGGGCATCCTTCCCAGCGACGGCCCCGGTACCTGTATGGCGGCAGGAGCGGAAAGGCGGATCCCCCTGCGCGGCTGCAGCAGCCTCCCGGCGGAGCGGCCCCGCGGCGAGAGGCGGGCAAGGCAGGCGCCCACCGGCGCTAGTTGCCGCAGTGCCGCCGCAGACGCCGCCATCTTGCCTGTGTCCTCTAGTGCGGAGGCAGTGGGGCGCCGCGCGCCGCCGGTGACGACAAGGCCCCGCCCCGCGCTCCCTGCCCACGCCCGCGTCCCCACACTCTCTCGCGAGAACCGGCTTCCGCGACGGCGGGAAGCAGGCGGCGCGGGTCTTTTCCGTCACTTCCGGTCTCCCCGCGGCGGCGGCGGCAGCACCTGAGCCCGTTGGGGCTAAACGTGCGCCCGCCCTGCTTTGGCGGCGAGGCGCATGGCCCGGGCTCGTACCCCTCTCCCGCAGCCACGGCTTCGTCTTTTGGGGCTGCCCAGGGCGGGCCGCTCCTAATCCCCTTCGCGATTCCGCGGCTGGGTGCCGGGCTGCGGAGCCGAGGCGGGTACTGAGCGCAGACACCCGGCTGGCGGCTCTGAGGGGAACGGGGGCGGCGCTGATGCGCCCCCGCGGCCCTTCCCAGCACTGACCGGCGGGGGTGTGCCCAGGGAGGCGTGGCCTGGTTAGGACACACCTTCGCCCCGCCTCCGCCCGCGCCAGCGGCTCTACTCCGGGCTCGCTTTCACTCGTCCGTGCTGTTGCTGCCGCTGGGCTCTGCCTCAGCACCGGGAGCTGCGCCCGTGAGTGCTGGGCTGGACCGGGCCATCCCGGGGCGGGCGGGTGCGGAGCTGGGCGCCCCGGGTCAGCCCTGGGTCGAGGGAGCGGTGAGGGGCTGGGCTCCCGCGGCCCGCATAGGGTGGGGTGTCCGCACCCTCTATGAGGGAGCGCATTAAGACGAGATGGCCGCATCCCCGGTGAGGGGCAGGGCGCGGGACTGGGCTCCCGGGGCGTTTTGGTGCTGGGGAAGGGCTGCGGGGCAGGGTGCCGGTCCCCAGGTATCAGGATGAGGATGGGACAGCTGGTGCTTGGATCGTGTCCGCAGCTGGGCTTGGGGGATGGACAGGGAGAACGCCGGCGTGCCTGGCGGTGTACTCTGGAAGGCAGAGTCTGAGGTATAGGGGTCTTGCCCTGCGCTGGAGGGGGAGTAAGTCCTCCTGCCCTAGCGGGGAGAGGAGGCAGAGCTGGGCCGCTGGTTTGGCGTGGGGGTGAGGGTGTGAGCTTGTGGGTCAGTTGCAGGGCAGAGGCAAAATGTCTGGGTTCATCTTCAGCATCTTTGCTGAATCATTGTGATCCTGGGGAGAGTTCTTCCACCGTGAGCTCTCTGGCTCCTCTGTGATGGAAATTGGCACTTCCTGGCTCCTGCTGCAAGCCTGAGCCCCTCTCTGCCAAGGGCTCACAGGAAGGATTTTTGCCCCTGTCTTGCTCTCACTCCTTGGTCCCTGCAGAGCCCCTTTGGTGTGTGCAGGGAGGCTCAGTGTTTCTGGCGCCTTACCTTCTTCCAAAACTGTTTGGAGACGCATTTCCACATGCAGACGTCTAGTACAGAAGCAAAATGCATGGGTAAAACCCAGCCGTGGTCATGGGTGCTGAAAGCCTGGATGACTTGGGTTGCTGCAGCAGCACCAGGCTAGATACATGTGAGAGGAGGCACAAAGTGAAATTGGGATATGGCCTCTTCAAACAAGTATCAATTCAAATAAAAGTTTGGAATCTGGACTTAAAGCAGGATGTCACAGAGCTCCTCAGGGGAGGGAAGGAAACTTCAGGAGTTTGGAATTTATAGTAAACCAGTTAGACATAAAGGAGGGAAAATGCTGAGCGGCTGGCCCTGTGCCTCCTGCCTGAGGTGAAAACTAAGCTGTTAGTAAAAGTCAGCTAAAGAAAAGCAAGAGCTAGGATAATTTTTAATAAACTGTGTTAGTCATTATAAACTTGACCTGTGTGGAAGGTGATGGATGCTTTCTTTAGTGAAGCCTATCAGCTGAATTACTAGAAGATTTGATAATTGGTTGTTTTCAGAGCTTGCCTCCTTGCTCCCTTGGTTAGGGTAGCTCAGTGCTGGAGCCTCGCATTTGCTCTGCAGCCTGTCATCTTGCTGCACTGTTTGGTGGAGTGCAGACATCACTGGTGCTAGCTTAGTTTTTGTCAGTTACAGTGAGTCACTGATAATGATTTACAGTGAAAATTTGCTTTTGAAGGGTTATGACTGCCTGGGGAGCAGAGAGCCTCTCTGTATACAGCATAACTGTGCTGAGGGCAGGAGTTTCTTTGCATCTCTGGAGATGTAATGTGAAAGACAGGGAGCTCACTGAGCTTGGAATGCTAAATATATTTATCTGTGCAAGTAGAGTCCTGGCATTACCCTTCAGCCACTGGTAGAATTCCTGATGCCTGTACTGACCTAGGATTCTAAAGTAACTGTTGAGGTTATACAACTTGAGTTGCAATATTGCTACCAAACTGTTCATTAAAGACGAGTGCCACAAGTGAATCCTTTAACTCTTTTGTTGGAAAAAAACCCCAGATTAAAAACCTTCAGAGCATATAAAGAGTGGTGCATGCCTGTGACTTCTTTAACTCCTTCAATTGACTGTGTATGACACCAGGTGCAGTGTGTAGCCTGTGGCCTTGATCCCATGCAGTATATGTGGTCCCAGCAGTGTGAATGCTTGGCAGGGCTTCTGGCATCCCTTGGCCTGTCCTGAACTCATTTGTACGTTCACAGACGTGGATCTGCAGCTGCCTGTCATTTGCTTTCTCTGAATTTCAGCTCTCAAAATGGTTGCACATTAGTAGCTCTGTTCTGGGAGAAGCCCTGTTGAAACTAGTGAGGCTACCTGTTGCAATAGTGTTGGCTTGTAATACTCTTGAGTTATAAGATATGCAGTATGAGTGGGCATTTTATGAAATGCAGGTACCCAGTTTGGTGTACAAAATGATGAGTGCTTTTCTTCCAAGGTACTCCTTTTCTCATTGTGCCTTCCTAGCTTTGGGTGTGCTTGGTGCAGGGCTGTGGCAGCAGCTGTGTTGGCTGGTTTAACACAGTCTCCCTGCTCAAGAAGCAGCTTGGTGAAAGCAGGACTGTGGTTTGGCACAATCGGTGCACTTCTGCTCTCACCAATGACCTCCTGTTTGGCCTAGATGGTGTCAGCAGTTTAGTTGAATTTCACCTTAAATGGGTATTTTTCAGTGGTTATCAAAGCAGGCTGATACGTCTGCCTGTCATCTGTTCTCTGCTGTCAGGATAGGCACGAGTGAGGCTGCCCCTCCATGCAGTATGTTGTGTGACACAGGGACTGGCTTGACGCTACCTACCGCAGGGTATGGAAGGTGTGAGTGTCTGCCCACCCCCACCGATGCATCACTGCATTTCATTCAAGGAGAGCTTAAAGCATTATTGAAAGGGCTTGTGTCATGGAAGGGCATACATCCCACCCTTGTTGGGCTGTGGTTTGCTCATCCTTATCTCAGGTTGCGCCTAAACAGAGCTATTTTTTGCCTGTGAAGTTGCTTAGAAATTCAGAGCTCCCAGGATGATCAGGATAGCAGCAGGTGGTTGAGATCACACTCGAGCATTTTTGGGATGGCCTCCCAGTATCTTGCTCTAATGCTGGCTGTGCCAGGGAGGTTTGTGTGTGCCTGATGATTCTGGGTCCTCACACAAAGGTCAGTGAGAGTGCTCAGTGCCACTTACATGTCAAGTGCTGGGTTTGTTTCAGCTAATTGCTCTCTTTAAATCATTCATTCGGGTGTTACATAGCAGTGCCATGATCAAAGATTAATTCATGCCCTTGTACAGACAAGTGATGTCATCTGTTTCTCTCCCTGATGATGTCTTGATTCTTCTGTAGTGTGGACTTAGGATCTTATTTTGGTTAACATCTATCTGTGCCCAGTTCAAGTAACTCAGATGGACATCTGTCTGTCTTTGAACGTGTAAATGTTCTATCATGATTACTAATGAAGTTTCTGGCTGGATGGATCATTTCATTTGCAAGTGAATGTTGTTCTTGAATATCAGAAACGTATGCCAGTCTCTTTTATGGTTTTATTGCCTCCGCAGGTTATACAGGTGTTGAACAGAATAACACCTGTAAGTGCTAAAATTTGAAAGGTCTGGGCTATTGATAGAAGTTAATGAGCTGTACATGAACAGCAGCTCAGAATAAAGAGAACTTGAATGGATTCACTTCTTGATTTGTGAGTAGTTAAAAGGAAATAATTACAGAGGCTGGCAAAAGAGCTGGTACTCCGCATTTATCTGCTCTCAGGGGGGTGCTTTAATATGCTTTCTTGAGGCAGGTTCCATCTCTAATTTGAGAAAACAGGATCCTGGTATGACCAGTTTTGTATCTCAGTATTCCTTAGTCTCCTGTTGTCTGACCTCACAATTTTCATATACTCATTTTGGTTTGTCTACTTTTTAATGCATCCGAGATCCGAGGCTGTGCTCGTGCTGCTGGCCCCTGGAGGCCTGACCTGCTGGATGCTGCTGTAGCCAGTCTGTGGATTTGGGCAGGGTAGCAGAGCCCAGAGAGGTGGGATGTGCTGCTTTGTTCTGTGGTGAATGAGACCAACCTCATTTGCTAGGAATGAGAAGGACAAGTAATGTTTTTGGTTGAGAATGAACTGTGAGCCTTCAGTTGTTTTGGAATGTGGGGCTCTGGCTTGGCTAAATTTTGGTTCTGCTTTTTGCTGGGTAATTCTGTGTTGAAGTTTGCTAGTAAAGAGGATGGGAGCAGAAGTCTTGGTAACTGTGGTCTTTAAGATGTAAAAATAAACAAAGCTGCGAAGCTGTACCCTACTTAAAACAGACTGACCTAAATTTTCAGCAGTTCTAGCAGAGAGGCAGGCTCTGGGCAGAGGATAAAGGCTCACTGCTGACTGCCTTCCTTGTCCATGCATTGCTTGACATGGTTGAAGGCCACTTTTGGAAAATCTCCACTGGTGTCTGGGGTCACTGCTTCCTCCCCCTGGAGTTGCACAACCTGGGCTGTGGATTTCCCTTGCCATACTCATGTGGAGAGACTCCTCTTGTTATGCAAGTCAGCAGTTCAGCATCTTTTGGGAAGTTACAGCTTGAACCACTTCTCAAATTGTTTTTGTTGGAGCGTTGTGGAGGACATGCTCTGTGTCCCTCCGGCTTGTCCCTGAAGAGCTTTCTTTTGAGAGTGTGTACGTGTCTGTGAAGTCTACTCACACTCTTTGTCTGTAGATTGATGTTCTCCTATCAATTGCAGTTCTCCACTACTGAATTATTAATTCTGCAGTGAGATTTTTTTTTTTTCCTTCTTACTGTCCATTGACTTTTGTGCTTGATTTATTCCTCTGTGCAGTTTGAAACTGGTGCATGGGAATTTTGGCTAATATTAATGAGTGACACATATAACCTCAGTGGTGGCTAAATAAACTTTTTAATTGGCAAAGGGACATCTGTCTTTCAAAGCACTTGCAGTTTCCCAGGTAGTCCATTTGTGAACATGTATTATCCTCAGAGGGACACTGCTTGTTGTTATTTAACAAAACTGAGATGACACAGATACACAGACAACTGAGGGAGTGATGGCCTGTGTGCTTCAGAGGCAATCCTGTGGGTATTGTGAAGGGAGAATGAGGGAAAAGCTCTCGTTTGCAGATTCTTCTGCTGCTGAGGCTTTGTAGCTGAAAGCTCTCCTGGCAGAGCGCCTGCCTTTGATTAGAAAGCATTCCCCTCGTTGTCCTTGTAGGTACTGATGGTCTGTCATGTTTTGTTCTTTGTGTGTGCTTTTTCCTGCAGGGGGATAACAGGAGGTGACTCTTGTATCCTTTCAGCAGCCTTCTGTTCAACTTGGAGCACCACAGTTCAAGCAACTGAACAGATGGATAATGGAGACTGGGGATATATGGTAAGTAAGTGCCGTGCAATGCAACTGGGCTTTCAAGGTCTTGCAGTAAGAGTCCTTCAGGTCTGTCTTGTGCAGCTCCAGAGCATCAGTGAGGAGGAAAGTTCTGCATGTTACAGCAGGTGACTTGCGTCCTCTGGAGCGCTTCACCTCGTGTTGTTGTTTGTGGGGAGGGATTTGGATTTCCTAGGTACAATCAGTGAATGCTTGACTGATGCCTCAAGCTCACTGTTACTGTTTTACAAACACAAAAGCTTAAAGTTTGTGCTTCCTGCATGTAGTTTTAAGGGCTTTGTAATTTTATTTATAAAGAAAAAATTTCCTTGTAAACCCTGTCTCAGACTAGACAAACACATCTTATTTTTCCTCTCTTTTCTTTCTCTAAACATTCTGCTGCTGTGCATATGTCTCTTTTCTCTGGCTGGCCTCACTCCTAGTTGTTAGGGTTGGTGACCAGATGGGATTTATGTTCCGTTCTCTTTTGCTTCCTCATATGCTATCTGGAAGCCGATGCAGACTGGTTTGTGCTTTGCCCCCCCTTCTATGCAGCATGGTAGTTTGCTAAAAAATGTTTCTTTTTTAGAGTAAAAAGCTGAAAGTTCTTTTTTCATTTGCTTGTTTTAATAATACCTCTTACCCAGAGCATGGATTGGTTTGATTGTGATCTTTTGGTTCTGTGTCTAAACTTGCACTGTCACCTTTTGAGGGATAGGAAGAGGCTTCAGATTTGTTCAGCTTTTTTTTTCCTCTTTTCTTTTCCCCCTCCTTTTTCTTTTTGTGTGCGTGTTTTTTTGTTTGTTCTAGAATAAGAGACAGATTGTAAAGTAGGGAACACTGATGGGCCTCAGACTAACTTGTTCTTCAGGAAATCTCTGTTTTTATTTCCCCTTCTGTAGAACGGGGAAAAATCTTGTTGCCCAAATGCAAAACTTGCTTCTGTGACAGTAGCTCAGTTGTTAACATTTCTAAAGCATTCTGGAAATGTGCATTCTGAATGTTAAGTATCATCCTGTCTAGCTGCCAGTTGTGCCTTGTTGCTAGGTGGCTTGGAGTTGGTCAGGATTAAACACTACTTAGAGGCTTCAAATGGGAGAAGCCAGACTCCCTTCAGAGCCTGCAGTTTTCAAGCTCTTTGCCTTGTGTGCCAGGGAGGTGGCTTGATAAACTCTGCCTTTCTCTCTCTCTAGATGACTGATCCAGTCACGCTCAATGTGGGTGGACACATGTACACGACATCCCTCACGACTCTAACGAGGTATCCTGACTCGATGCTTGGGGCCATGTTCAGGGGAGACTTCCCCACTGCCAGGGACTCTCAGGGCAATTACTTTATTGACAGAGATGGACCACTTTTCCGTTATGTTCTTAACTTTTTAAGGACCTCAGAGCTCACTTTGCCACTGGACTTCAAGGAGTTTGACCTGCTTCGCAAGGAGGCAGACTTCTATCAGATCGAACCGCTGATTCAGTGTCTCAATGACCCCAAGCCGCTGTATCCCGTGGATACCTTTGAGGAGGTGGTGGAGCTGTCCAGCACCAGGAAGCTTTCCAAGTACTCCAACCCAGTGGCAGTTATCATCACACAGCTCACCATCACGACTAAAGTCCACTCACTGCTGGAAGGCATTTCAAACCACTTCACCAAGTGGAATAAGCACATGATGGACACCAGGGACTGCCAGGTGTCCTTCACCTTTGGGCCCTGCGACTACCACCAGGAAGTGTCTCTCCGAGTCCATCTGATGGAGTACATCACAAAGCAGGGCTTCACGATCAGGAACACCAGAGTTCACCACATGAGCGAGCGTGCCAACGAAAACACAGTGGAGCACAACTGGACTTTCTGTAGACTGGCACGGAAAACAGATGACTGATTCTGACTCCACAGGAGCCACTTTAGCGGTTAGCAACTTTACTGGACAGTAAAAGCCAAGAGAGTCTGGGTTTTGACTAAAGCCTAACAGTGTGGGCTTTTTGGTTTTTTGTTTTTATTTTATACGACTATTTATTGTTTATCAGTGAGGACTGGAGGAGTTTCATTCTCTAGCAGCTCTGTCCTTTTGTCCTGTTAAGAAAAACAAAACCATGCATGTGCCTGTTCAGCCAAGACACCTTTTTGTTTGAAAGAGGGAGTCCGAAGAATTAGTACAATAGGAGATTTTGTGTCATTAACACAATTATCTGACACAACTTAAAAAGTGCTAAAATTACCTCGCTGTAAACTGTTTCTAATTCATCTAATGCTAAGACACTGGGAGCGAGAAACAAAAGGCATTTAAAATGCAGTTGGGGGAAAAGCTGCTATCATGTAATGACTAATTTAGTTTCTAAATCAATAAACAGTATTGTAATATTCTAGGAAAGCAAATCCTACCCTTTAAAAGTACTTGATAAGTACAGTTTTCTTACAGTTATGACAACTGTTTCTTTCTATGCATATAAATCAAGCAACCAAATATTATCTGTAGCCATGGAATATGATTAGAAATATTTATATTGGATTCTAAATGCAAAATGTCCCTGTGGTAGAATTCATATTTTTAATGCCTGGTGCAATATTATTCCCAAGTGTAATGCCTGCCAGCAAGAACCTAATAAAAGTGTGAAATACAGAATGCTGTTTTGTATTTTCTTTTTGTCTTCTAAAACTCTCATATTTAAATCAATCAATCAATCAAACCCAACCAAACAAAAAAAAACCCTACCCAAACCTTGGTTTTCCATGCTGCAGAGTAGTTCAGATGCTTTGGTGGGGCTCCATTCTCCTCCATTACTGATGTACTTTGTTAAAATGAGTTGTTTCGGCTGTCCTCATCACAGGAAAAGTGTTCTGCACGAGGACTGAAAGATGCTAGGCATTTGTACTGGCTAAAGAGGCAGGGGGAGCAGGGAGTCTAAATACTTGTAGCTGCTAAGTAGCATTATCTGGTTTGTCAGCAGTGTACCTGTCAGTGACTTTAACTGTGAGTGCATTTTCTGGTGGTAACTTTAAGTCAAGGCACTAAAATTCTGTGGTTTTGCATAATTTCATGTGGCCATTTCTGCTTATCTTGGACACTTTGTCACAGTCATTAACAGAATTTCTGGTTGTGCTCTAACTTGAATGCTGTTGGGAATAAGAGAGCTGATATCCATTTTGATGTATGGACCCAGTTCTCCTGTGAAGGTCTTGTCACAGATGTTCCTTAGTGCAATGGCTTTGCTCTTTGGGCTGGGGGGAGCACAGTGCTTTGGGGGATGAAAGAGGAGGTCTGGATTTCTGGTAGCTGCTGAAGGTGGGAGCTTTCCATCCCATTGCTCACTCAAAACGCCTGTCTCAGGCGTATTTCTCTGTCATATTTTGTCTCTCCCATCTTCATATCTTGCAGGGGTTTTGAGTTCTGTACTAAGGAGGTAGCGAGAGCTTTATTCTTACAGTGGGGGAGAGAAAAGCTGAACTGATGAAGCTCAGGAAAAGTGATTGTTGTTTTCCTGCAGCACGTGGTAAGAAATATCTGTGTTAACTGGCACCAAACTAAAATCACAAGATGTTCTTTGCAGCACTTCATTTACTAGCAAATTAGTGACTGGCCTGGATCAGCCTGCCCTTACATAATTATGAAGTATAATAATTAGAGAAGCAGTATTCCAAATAATACACTTTATTGGAGCCCAAGATTTATAGAAAGATGGTATGAGCCTCTCTATTAATGGGAAAGTACATTCCGCAGACTGGAGCTGGCATCAGCTTTGGCTGAGTCTTCATTAGCCAGGAATACTCAGCTCCTGAGCAAGTTAAGAACTGCTTTAATTATCCAAACAGATAAACTTTCTAATACGCATCTTGATCTAAGAGAAGAGATCAAGGATCATAATTTTACCTTAGAGTTTTCAGTAATATTGTTTGGTGGTGGTTGGGTTGTTTGTTTTTTTTTCTTAAGGCACTGTACAGTTAGAACACACTGAGGGGGAGCTCATAATGTGCTTGTTTTGGTGGTGGTGGTGAATTTTTTTCCCCTTAATTGCCACACAGTGGATTTAGAAAAAGAATAAGAAAGCCAAATGCTTTCAGGACACTTCAGGTTAGAAAACTCTGATCCCTAGGCTATTTCTGATTTGATTGCTTTGGAGCAGCGGGTACCACTCGGCACTGTCTGGCTTCTGTCTGATTAAACGTGGATGGCTGGCTCAGAGTCTTATTTCATACTTGTAACTGCAAGTAAGCAACTGATTATTAATTCTGATTAGTCATTACTGATGCTTCATAAATGTGCTGCAGAAAGAACAGAAGGAAATGTGCAGCCTTCACTTAGGTCATGGTCTTCATAATTTTGATAGCTTGTTGTGAAGAAGTGGCTTCAAATACTTCTCGTAGGCTGGGCTCATCTGTTCCAAAAGGAAATGGGGAAAAGAATTAATGGTAATTAAGGAAAAGGCTATTATTTTTTTTCTTAAGAATGAGCTCTGAAATACACACAGCTAGACTGTGAAGAAAAAAAAAAAACAACAGTGACAAAACCAAAGAAATAAAAAAAACCCCAAAACCCACCCTAAACTTAGAACAAAAATACCCAAACAAAATAAAACCTAAGCCCAAGCTGCCAGCTTCTTCAGCTGTGTGCAAGGGCTATTTCTCCTATGTCCTGTTCTTCATAACCACTGCACAACACTCATCCCAAATGGGATAGCACAGTATTTAACTGCAAAAAAAAAAAAAAAAAAAGTGCTTGGACTTGAATGTTTACTGAAGGCAAATTTTGTGTTCAGCTGTAGAATTTCAAAGGCTTACTGATTACCAGAGTAAAGAAAACCTCACTTCAGGCAAAATGAGTTTTCAAACAGAGCAATAACTATTTACATCATGTAGAATTTTATGTTGCTCCACAAAATGGATGAATTAAGAAATGAAAGTAAAGTGGTAGAAGACCACGAAGGATGAAATTGCCTCATTTAACATTTATACTTTCTGGTTAAAAATATTTTAAAAACCCAAGTCTAGCATTAGTAAAAGTACAAGGGTATGGAATACCCTGCAGTTAGCAGCTCTTGCAGCTGTCTAGTGTTGTTCCAGAGCACGTCAATTATGTAAAAACACTTTTATTTTAGCTTATTTTGTACAATGTTAGCTCTGCTACAAGTTTAAAAAGCAAAACCCCACGGGTGCCATATGACAGTCTCGCTGCCTGATACAAGCTCTGTTACTCTGGGGGTTGTAATTCAGCTGTCTCAGCTGAGACTTATAGGTGGCATAATTGAGTGTCACAAATCATTGTTCGGAGCAAGATACTGCGAGTTAAAAGCTGTTACTCCCCTTTTAACTCCATTGCTTTTATTAGAAGGACAGCAAATAATTTCTGCTCTGGCTGGTGGGGAAGTTGCCTGGCTGCAATTCAGCTGCCATACCTGTTTGTTGGTGGGTGACTTCTGAGCCCACTCGTAAAGCCGCTGGTAAACGTGTCCATCGTAACTGCCGAGCGCAGAGTTTAGGCTCTTGTCCGTGAAGTCAAAGGCATCCACTAGCGGCACAGCGTCCTTCCTGTGGACCAGGTGAAAGGCACTCATGTTACTGGAGCAGGCATTGCTTTGTAAGGGGGGAAAGAAGTCAAAGATAAACTTGACAGTCAGCTATCCAGCTTCCTCAGACTAAAACCTCTGTGCCAGTTTTCCCCCTTGTGGCACAGCATCCTGCGTATGGAGCAGATGGAAGGCAATCCTGTTACTGGAGCAGGCATTGCTTTGTGAGAGGGAGAAAGAAGTCAAAGCTAAACTTGACAATTGGTAAGCCCTGGGTCCTCAGTCTGAAACCTCTGCCAGTTTTTCCCCTTGTGGCACTAGCATCTTTCCTATGGAGAAGATGAAAGGCATTCATGCTACTGGAGCAGGCATTGCTTTGTAAGAGGGGAAATAAGTTGAAGCTAAACTTGACAGTCAGCTGTTCAGTTTCCTCAGTCTAAAACCTCTGTGCCAGCTTCCCCCTTTGCCTACACCACAGGGAAAATCCCAGTTGTTTTGATTCCTCAGGGGCACATTCTACTAATGCCCCAAGTCATTTAGGACACAATTTCATGTTGAGTATTTGCTCAGCAGCTCTGAAAAAAATTGCTTTTGTTTTTTGTTTTTTGTTTTTTTGTTTTTGTTTGTTTTCTTGTGCTGTGTTTGCCTTACAAAACAGAGTAAGGTTGTTACTAGACTGATGTAAAATGCTTTGCTGATCTGCAACCTTCATCTGCTTTAAAGCATTTCTGGCAGAGGGGAGATTTAGACTGGATGTTAGGAGGAAGTTCTTTACAGTGAGAGTGTTGAGACACTGTCACAGGTTGCCCAGGGAGGTTGTGGCTGCTCCCTCCCTGGAGGTGTTCAAGGCCATGTTGGACGAGGCCTTGACTGACCTGTTCTATTGGGAGGTGTCCCTGCCTATGGCAGGGGATTGGAACTGGATGATCTTTGAGGTCCCTTCCAACCCTACCATTCTATGATTCTATTACTTCACCATAGGATGTCCAAGTCTTCTAGTCTTTGTGTCTGTAAGAACAAAACAACCCCAAAATGTCCCATGGGCAGATCTGACAGCAGTCAGCAACTGCCTGAGAACAAGTATGTCATGACAGCATCTCCAAAGCAGGAGATGGTTTCTTTTCTCTTGTCCTTCCATTATCCTAGGTGCAGATGGTTGTACCACACTTGAGGTACAGGGATGGAAAGCAGTGTGCTCAAGTGGCTGCATTTGCGTCTACAAGTTTCTTTTGGGGAAGAGCTCCTTAGGGTTCTAGAAAGGCTGGGAAGTGTTTGTATCCTTTCTACTAATGGTAAATAACTAACTCTAATTACCCAGGTAAACACCCACTCCATTCTTGAATCCTGTTAAAGAGGCATGGACTAACATGGAGAAGTTGCAATGAATTCCAGGTATGAGCATGTGTTTTGAAAATGTTAAGCTTATTGCTTAACTTGAATTCTGTGATCAGCTGTTTGGCTCAGGGCTGTACAGCTCTTAGCTGTGGTGTAGTCTTGTTTCTTCCCACGTGGCCTAAGCAGAATTTTAAATTCATTAGCAGGTCAATTCTCTGAACCCTAAGTTAACCTGTTCTTAAAAGAGCCCTCAGTAGTGAAGGATGAACCCTTTGTCAACAAGTCTGTGAGTGCTGTGGTAAGTCAAACCTTAGCATATCTGGGAATTCACGTAGGTAGTAGTGAGTGGTTTTGAGCAGATGCATCTCATGTCCTGTAGGCAGGATTGTTTGGGTACCAGCTGCAACTCAGCCATGGCAACAGAGTAGGCTGCATTAGCTGTGGCTTAGGCAGATTTTGCAGTGTGATGGGTTGCTGTAGCTGCTTCCTGCCAGTACTGCTCTGACTACATCTTTTCCTGCTTTTGCTCTGCTGGAAATGGTAGAACGTGCTCAGGATTTCTTGATTTATAATTTTAAGATTTCATGTTGCAGAACATGAGCTGGGCACTTAGGTCTGTTTGCTATGAAAATGAGCTCTCTGTAGATGTTTCAAACTATTTCTAGTGCTGCCAGGCAATGAAAATAAAACCTGAATGAGATGAATTGACTTTGGAGATGTTGCCATAGGTACAGCAGCACCATTTTGTATCTGTCACAGGGACACACTGAACAGCTACGCATCTCCTCCCATGCGAGGGCAGCTCACCGAATGATAGGCAAGAGATCCAAGTATGATGCTGTGACCATGTCCATTTGAGCTCCAGATAGGTATCCATCATGCAAGAAGGCTCCTGCATTTGAGAAGATCCCATGTAATGCAAAGAGGTCACAAAGATGTTTCATAATCTTCTGGATGCCAGCCTGGGTCTGGAGTTTTTCCACAGTTTCTGCAAAGTTTTTCACTGCGATGTAGTGGCAGTGAGCCTGGAAAACAAATGCAATCAACAGTGAGTGCACCTCAGATCACTTTTTAGTAGGCCAAGTGACTCAGATGTTCTTGCAGAGAATATAAAACCTTTTCAATTCCCTGGCATGTCTCCAGTCTGTATTCTTTGTTGGTAGACCAGGCCTTCTGCATTCCTGTCTTACAGCAACAGCAGAGGAGAGAACTGGGGCTGTGAATGGTCAGTGCTGTATTTGTAAACTCTAGAAAACTACTTCACAAATCATGCTAGTTACTTTTAAGTATTTTTGATGACTTCCTGAAAGAGTTGGTGTGGTGGAAGCACAGTAGAATGTCTGTGTGAATGCTGGTATATTGGAGAAGACTCTTGAGACCTCAGGCTCATGGTACACTGGGCTCAGGATCTATAAGGCTTCAGCTCTGAAAATGTTAGTTTGTCACAGGACAGCAACCAAACTTCTTGCTTATGTGGTTTAAAAAAAAATAAAATTCCTGAGTCAGGCAGCAGCAGAGTGTCTACTTGCCAACTTGTAGAAATATTAGCTGAGAGTCAGAGCAAATAAAGCAGGCTGATTCCACCTGTTTGTGGAGGTGACTCTTGTGGTGGTGGCATTACTGCAGATGGTTGGTAGCGTTGGTATCTGTGTGGGTTTATTCCCACACTGTATGGTTCTCCTCCCAGCTGTGGGTGTAAAGCATGGCACACCTGTGCTGCAACCCTTCTTGCTGGCATGGTCAAGCAAGCCTTTTGTGGAGCCCAGCATGGACTACAGAACCTGCCTGAGAACCTGAGTGTCTGCTCAAGCAATTAACCACTGTGGAGTCTGCAGCAAAGCCATACTCAGTGCCTGAGCCACTCAGCTAAGCACTGGCAGATGACAGTTCATCATATACCTGCTGTGCCAGTCAGGTGGCTGAGTTTCCAAGGAAGGAGTGGAATAAGAAGTAAATACAGCAGTGCTCCAAGAACACAGTAGGCTATCAAGGGTTTAAAGTTATGGGGGTGAACTCAAGGATTTTGGGCGATTTTTCCTCTCAATGAAGTATATAAGAAACCTGGAGGGCCCAGGTCCCATTTTCTGTGAAGTCCAGCAGCAAAATCACCACTGCCAGTGCCACAGCCAGGCCTCTGCATGTGTTAGGCTCTTCAGAAGCACTTTACTTCTGACTAGTCCTGTGTCTAGGTTCTCCTCCTTGCTTCTTGGACACAGCTGGATTGCAGTTCAGTCCAGAGACCTTGGCCACCCATTTGAGTGGGTGCAGGAGGGAACAGCTTGTTCAGGTTTGTGTGGGAAGTGCTGGGCAGAGCCTTTTCTAGAGGTAAGCTCAAATGGGAACATTTTGCTTCCGTTTCATTCCACTAAAAATAGATTTGCATTTAAACAATTTCTGGGAAAGTAATTTTTGAAAAGTGACTTTGTTTAGAGGCAGTCTCCTTTATTTTTGAGGCACTTAGACAGTTTTTCTGCTTTTCCAAGCTTACAGCATTGAATACTTGCTGCTTCTACCATGTCTATGTAACTGAAAATGGGGGGTGATGAGTGGCAGATAGGTGACCACAAAAAATGCTGCTCCCTTACTCAGTGAGTTCTGGCTTTGAAGGACTGTAACTGTGCTCCCTGCTATGAGCTTCTGAAAGTTTTGATATCAGGATATCAGCTGTTGCTGAGGAAGAGTTTGACTCATCAAGGACTTCATCTAATTGATTGACTGCAAAAGGGCTCTTCCCTACCATGAAATCTTCCCTACCATGAAATCACCAAGTTGGTATCACGACAATTAGGTTGGTATAGGGCTCATTTTTCCTGTCAGGGGATTTTTTTCCTAGATCCATTTCAATTTGGATGGGCTCTGGCTGAATGGTAGATTGCAAGCAAGATTTTTTTTCATTAAAAATTGAATTAAGTTAAAATAAGCTGTGGATCTGTTTCAAAATCTTCCTTTTCTCAGCTTAGGAAGGAAGGAAGACCATCACCATAACTGCAAAGGAATTGTACTTAATTGCACATTAGAAAAAAGAATTCTATTTTTTTTGAGATGCTCAAGTATCAGTGGTTTTGGTTTTCATTTAAATGTAGGACTTCTCTCTTCTTTCACTCTTTTTTCTGCTTAGTTCTATACTAACCCCACTTTTGGGGAACAAATGCTGCTGTGCTGAGCCCACTTCAGCTGATGGGCATGCTGGCTGCCCATCTAGTCCATTGGAACTGGGAGTTAGCTTTGAATCTCTTACTGATTTGACTTTGATTTTTTTTTTTTTCAGCAGTAACAAACATTCTATATAACACTGCTTTTTATTGTTCTTTTTTTCCTGCAGTTATCCATCCTTGAGAGAACAGCAGGTGCAAGAAATACCAGGTATGTTTCACCCTTGCTGTGACTCCACCAGCTTGCAGCAGGGTGGCTTTGGGGAGGCTTTGCTCTGCAAGCCAGGAATGCTGGATTCTTGTAAAAAAGGTGAGTGCTGTATGGAGACCATAGCTTCTTGTTTTACTAATGCATCCTGAAGTGCATCAGAAAAAGTGTGTCCAGCAGGTCTAGGGAGGTTATTCTCTCCCTCTCCTCTGCCCATAGTGAGACCATACCTGGAATACTGTGTCAAATTTTTGGCTCCCCAGTTCAAGAGAGACAGAGACCTGCTGGAAAGAGTCCAGCAGAGAACCACAAGGATGACTGGGGGACTTGAGCATCTCCCCTGTGGAGAGAGACTGAGAGCCCTGGAGAGAGAAGACTGAGAGGAGAGCTCATCAATGTGTACAAATATCTGAGGGGTGGGTGTCAAGTGGCTGGGACAGATCTGGTTTTGGTTGTCAGCAGCAATAAGCCAAGGAGCAACAGCTACCAAATGGAACAGAGAAGGTTTCAGCTCAACATGAGGATAAACTTCTTTACAATGAGGGTGACAGAACCCTGGAACAGGCTACCCAGAGAGGCTGTGGAGTCTCCTTCTCTGGAGACTTTCAAAACCCTCCTGGATGCATTCCTGTGTGAACTACCCTAGGGGATCCTGCCTTGGCAGGGGGGTTGGACTCGATGATCTCTGGACATCCCTTCCAACCTCTTAAGTTCTGTGATTCTGTAATATAGGAGATACAGGAGGTTTGATTCTACTAGCAGTGGCAGCACAAACATGAATTGCTGTTTGGGTTTTTTTTTTTTCTCCCTTTCACTTCTTTCTAGTCTTTTTCTACCTGACCTATTCAGGTGGCAAATTCTCCGGACAGGGAATTACTCCTTATGATTTCTCCACCACACAGACCACAGTGATGCCCTGGTCTTTGTAGTGTCCCTTGGATGCTAACAAACCCAGTAAAAAGCAGTGAGGCTTTAAGGTAATGATGCTGTTTCTGTTCCACATTGTATCATAAAGACAAACATCAAACAAGCAGATACATTTTGCTAACCTTTGCAGCTTGTGCCATTTGCACTGTGCACTGGTTCCACGCGTCGTGCTTTTTCACTCCAGACTGAATCAAGTCCTGTAGTTTAGCTGCTGTGCTGCTGACGAGCCTGGAACATTGGAAAAGCATATTGTGTATGAATATAGCAGCCCACATGCACTTGTTTCATGCTCAGACTTGTGTGTGATCATATGGCAAAAATGGCATTTCTGACATGTGAAGTTATTTACAGTCAGTAACTTAGATTATGCAAAATCTTAAGTACCAACTGGGAGAAGCATCCAGACTGCCCCAGTACTGAAGGGTTTCTGCCTTCTCAGCTTCCAGGGTAGTTTACCAGGGTGTCTGATGCATTTGTCTTGAGTTGTGTGCACATAAATGAAAGTTTGCAAAAAAGAAAATGAAGTGTTGATATTAGACTGATACTACATTATGTTTCTCTTTTTCTGCACAGAGATCCAAATCCTGTTCCCATTGGCATCAGCTTTATTTTCACAGAATCACAGAAATGATCAGGTTGGAAAAGATCCACAGGATCACCAAGTCCAACCATTATCCCTACTCTACAAAGTTTACCCTTAAACCATATCCTCAAGCACCACACCCAAACGACTAACATCCAGGGTTGGTGACTCCACCACCTCCCTGGGCAACTCATGCCAATGCCTGACCACTCTTGCTGGGAAAAATGTTTCCTAATGTCCAAAGCTACCCAGTCACAGCTTGAGGTCATTCTGTCTTGTTCTATCACTATTTTACCTGTGAGAAGAGACCAGCAGCAGCAGCCTCTCCACAAGGTCCTTTCAGGTAGCTGTAGGCAGCCATGTGGTCTCCCTTCAGCCTCCTCTTTTCCAAACTAACCATCCCCAGCTCCTTCAGTCACTCTTCATCAGATTATTCTCCAGGCTCTTTCTCAGCTTCCTTGCCTTCCTTTGCACTTGCTCTAGCACCTCCACATCCCTCTTACAATGAGGTGCCCAAAACTGAACACAATACCTGAGTACTTTGACAGCAGGGTTGTATGTTTACCTGGTTTTCAGAGAGGACACCTCTATGGCTCATAGCTATCCACATAACCCTAATGAGACCACTCATGATACCATTTTCACTTGTGATGAGTAGTTGAACATGTAGTTGTTTCAACTACAGATGGAATGAGAGGCATGAGACACAGATGTCTGTGGTGCTCACTGAAAACAAACATCAGATTCATAGGTATTTGAAATTTTAGCTTTCTGTATAGAATTCCAGAGAGTCCAGTGCCTAAAGGTTTTACTGGATGGCAACACAGTGATTTGGTCTAGGATTTATTTGAGGAGTGCCATCAGCTCTATAGAATCAGCTCTATGGAATATAGCTGTTAGGTAGCACATGGTTTAAAAACTTTTCATGTTCTGGATGTAAAAGCTTCACATTGAGCATCTGACATGGCTGTTAACCCTCTGTGAGTCTTTCTTTTCTATTTCTGAAGCAGATGATGTCAATTCTTGTGTAATTTATGTTATTTCCCTTTAAAGCGACGAAGAAGTTGAGCTCTTAATGCATTTCTGATGTCAGAGAAACCTCATCTCCCATCCTCCATACTGACCTGGCTGCCATGTGTTGATAGGCTTCAGTGTAAATGTCTGGACTGAGAAAATCCAACTTTTCCTTGGCTGGACACCTCCTGGGTTTCACTGCAGCTAGGTAAGTGACAGATGGTGGAACAGGCTGGCCAGCACTGGCTGCCATGAAGCATTTTATCAGGAACCTGGGAAGAGGAGAACAATCAGAGCAGGCCATGGTTGTGATCCCCATGCAACAAATGGTCATGCAAAAAAGTGAAGTGGGTTCCAGTGAGGACACAACCAATCAGCAGTCCATAATGGACTTCAGCAACCTTTTGATCTTTGGTGAGTCTCAGGGGTCTACCACATTTAGTGCTATGGCAATCTGTAGTGAGGAATTTTTAGGAAGAAGCTTGCTGTGGCTATTAGCAGTCTCAGAAGCAGGGGGATCAGATACATTATCAACTTCACAGCCTCAGTCTTAAAGCCGTGGGAGCCTCGATGGTGGTTTAGCCTTCCCCTCTGTGGTAACATGTGGTCACACTGTGCTGACAAACGGGAGGCACTTTCTTGGAGCTAAACACCATTCCCCACTCCCTTATTTTTTTGGCACCTCTGCTATGACGTAGACTAGATCTGGAAGTAGAAGATTAGTAGTGGTAGGAGAGGGCTACGATGATGATGGAGCACTGCCCTTTGAGGAAAGGCTGAGGGACCTGAGGCTTTTTGGTCTGGTGAAGAGAAGACTGAGAGGGGATCTAATCAATGTTTACAAATATCTGAGGGCTGGGGGTCAAGAGGGAAGGGACAAACTCTTCTCAGTTGCACCCTGTGATGGGACAAGGGGCAATGGGTATGAACTACAGCACAGGAAGTTCCACCTCCGTATGAGGAAGAACTTCTTTACTGTAAGGATCATGGGGCACTGGAACAGGCTGTCCAGAGAGGTTGTGGAGTCTCCTTGTCTGGAGACTTTCCAGCCCTGTCTGGATGTGTTCCTGTGTGATCTGTGCTAGATTCTATGGTCCTGCTCTGGCAGGGGTGTTGGACTTGATCTATGGAGGTCCCTTCCAACTCCTAACATCTGTGGTCCTGTAATTACAGCATTCCTCTTGGCTTTGCTACTGATCTCACAAGAAGAGGCAGTAAGGAGTGCAGGAGTGTCTGCACACAGGCACAGAGCTATGTGGCAGCACCTCTGTCCCTGGGAAGCGTAGCTGCTTTTCTCCTTCTAGTTAAAATACACATTATTAAAAGTTCAAGCAGCTGTGGTTTCTTTCTCCTGTATTTCATCTATTCTGGATAATCAGCAGTCTGCATGTTTGGAGGAAGGCAGCATTCTTGGAGTGTGACTCATCTTACTTTCAGTATCCAACAACTCTGCCTTCTCTGAATCGACCTCACTCTACCACTATTGCCTTGCTTAAAAAACAAACCACACAACTTGCAGAGCAGTGCTCCTGCTGCACTACAGGACAAAGAGGAAAATGAGGTTATGCAGAACAGCACCTGCATCTATCCCTAACCCAAAAATAGAGGAGATAATCTGATTCCCACACACCTCTATGCCTGTTAGACAGAAGACTTGAATGGTTTATGGCCTGAGCTGTATTTTTAGAAGGTGCTGTGAGAAAGGTGTAGCTGGTTTTACTGGTTTTGGAGAAGTGGTGGTGGTGTGGGGTGTGGATTTTTGATGAACAGATTTGAATTGTTACCTGGCAGTCTGCAGGAGCAAAATGGTGTTTTCCCCTTCATAAATACAAGAGGCAAGTATTTTAGTGTACAAGGAAGGCAGTCCACTCAGCAAGGAGTAACCATGTCCTCCGCATGCCCGCAGGCAGATCTCCACTGCTGAGGTGCACTGCTGAGTAACTACAGCTTTAAAGCCCGAAGAAAATGCATGGAGCTGTTTACAACAAACAAAAGAGGCAGAGTGTTAATGGTCAGGTGTTCTGAAGTGATCCTCAGAGTAAGTTTCCTATTTTAAATTCCGTGCAATTTCTGGGCATGAAATCCCTGTCAAGTCCTTTGCATGCAGGTGTTACCCACAGCTCCCTGAGCCCAGCTTTTGGTTTCTGCCTGGGAGGCTGCACACCTTCATGCTGGGCATGCTGGGCATGCTGTGCTCAGTTCATGCATTTTTGGGTTTCTCTCAACCAGCAGTGGCTTTGGCTGCCTTTGTTCAGAGAGTTTTTGTTGTAGCCTTCCAGCTGCAAAATCTCCTATCTAAAAAGTCACTTTTTGGGTTTTGGCTTAAAAGTATTTGGCTTAGAAGTGAATATTTGAAAGTGCATTTTGGGCCCCTCAATTTAAGAAAGACACTGAGGTGCTTGAGTAAGTCCAGAGAAGGGCACCAAGGCTGGTGAGGGTGCTTGAGCACAGCCCTGTGAGGAGAGGGTGAAGGAGCTGGGGGTGTGCAGCCTGGAGAAGAGGAGGCTCAGGGCAGACCTCATTGCTCTCTATAACTACCTGAAAGGAGGTTGTAGCCAGGCAGGGGTTGGTCTCTTCTCCCAGGCACTCAGTGACAGAACAAGAGGACACAGCCACAAGCTGCACCAGGGCAGGTTTAGGCTGGATGTTAGGAGGATCTTCACAGCAAGAGTGATTGGCATTGGAATGGGCTGCCCTTGGAGGTGGTAGAATCACCATCCCTGGAGGTGTTTAAAAGGAGTCTGGATGAGGCACTTAGTGCCATGGTTTAGTTAATTAGAAGGGTTAGGTGATAAGCTGGACTCAATGATCCTAGAGGTATTTTCCAACCTGATTAATTCTGATTCTGAAGTTGTGAAATAATGCTTTGTGCTACCAGCTGCTTGGAACAAGGCTTTGATCAAACAATCATGCTTTTCAAGGACTTGTCATTCTGCAATAGTTCCCAAAACAAAACATTGAGGGTGGTAAAGCAAAGACTGTTGCTGACTGGTTGTGGACCTAAGGTACGTCATCTGATCTCTCAGCTCTTCCTTTTTTTCTCCAGTCATCTACTGATGCCTGTCCAGGGAGGCTTGTCTAGTTTGCTAAAATATGTGGATATTTAAAGATAAGAAGTGCTGTACAAGCTAATCCTATTGCAGCTCACCTCTGGCAGCATGTCAAAGTTCTTCTTCTGGATCTCTTTGTACCCGTTGTCAAATAGCTCCTGCAGGTAGCCATTGATGAAATAGAAGGCGTAGGCTGCTGCCAACTGGGGCAGCAGTTTCTCTTGCTGAGTCTGGTAGTCAAGGATTTTTGCTTCTTGTTCCCTGTTGGAGGACAGCTGATGAAGTAGGGGAACTGCAGATGTGGGCATACCTACTGATAATTTACCCATCACACAATGAAACCCAGCATTTTTCCTTACTGAGCAGCAGTATGTGAATAGGACTGAGCTGATGTCCTGGCAAACAATCTGCCCAGCTTGCCAAGCTGTTAGAGAAACAAGCCCAGCGACAGTAAAAAGGGATTATCTACCTGCTGCTTTGGTGAACCAGCCTAACAGAGCAGAAAAGACTCTGTGTGATTGGTTAGTATGGGGTAGGGACAGGCACTGCAGGTGAGGATGAGGATGAAGCCTTCAAGGACAGCAAGTTTTCAGGTGTTACAGGGGAAACGGTGGTACAGCACCCTGAAAAACTTCTGTTTTTCAAACTGGATCTTTGTGGCCCTGGGCATGGGTAGATTTCTCTGAAACTATTTGAGTCTACTTCAGGCTTTCTGAGCTCTTTTTTTGGGGGAAGTTCTTTACCACTTTTGCTGTGCTTAGTACACTGAGGCCTTCAACTGATGGAACTGCTTATCGCAGTGGCTCAGCATGCCACACTTGGGGTTGGACCAAACCAAGTTCTCCTCTTGATTTTGAAAGGAGACTTCAGTGGAAATTTTGGAAAGCTATTCAAATGAAACTGTCTATTAAAAAACTACAGAGCTTCTTGACAGACTAATGCAATGTAGTGTTAGCAAGCATGGATGTTGGAATTGTGGATCTTGTAAGGTGTTTGGATGTTGTGCCCCCCAGAAGGATGCTGTGAGTAAGAATTTAGCAACTTGCCTGCTCTGTCTGGATTTTGCTAAGTTATGCAACTACATGAAATTCAACAAGGCCAAGTGTAAAGTCCTGCCCCTGGGTAGGCACAATCCCAAGCACAACNCAATGTGATCACATTGGGTGATTCTGTGCTCCACAACCTCCCTGGAGGTGTTCAAGGCCAGGCTGGATGAGGCCTTGAGTGACCTGTACTAGTGGGAGGTGTCCCTGCCTATGGCAGGGGTTTGGAACTAGATGATCCTTGAGGTCCCTTCCAACCTTACCATTCTATGATTCTATGGGAAGGCAGCTTGTAAGTAAAACAAATTGCTTATGTGAACCCCTGGGCTACTGAAATGATGAAACTTATCTTAGAACTGTAAACATTCTCTTGTACTTTGACTGAAGCTCATTAATGTCAATAGTGGGGAAGCTTATTTGTAATGCCCTATCTGGGCCGGGAAACAAGCCAGTGACGTGCTGAAAGATAAGCTGAAAAGTTGAGAACAGAGCCTGGTGTGGGCTAACACAGTGTGGTTGTGCCCTTCCCGCTGCTGCAAGCTTGAGTGGCATTACCCAGGCTTTAACTCGGACTGCCGGCGAACCACCGAGTATCGGATGGCGATGGTGCAAGCCTTCATCGTGGGCACAACCACCTCGTCCGAGAGCAGGGAGATGCGCACAGAAGTCATCGTGAAGTAATTAATCTTCTGTGACCCCCACCTCACGTAGGTACCATCTGGCTGAACCTAGAGCAGAGAGGAGATGTTACATGCCACACTCTTCGCTACTTCAGCACCTAGGACGGTGCGTAGAATAAAATGGACATCAAAATCCTTCACTGGATGCAAAACTAAGTATTTTTACTTATGATGGATGGGACTTATCCATTGGAAGAGACAAATTCTTGCTGCTTCTGGCTCAAACAGGTTCTGCCTGGCCTCTGATCCCCAAAGATTTGAATGTGAAATCACTAACAGTGAGTTTCATAGAGGGTTCAGGTGATTTCTGCCCTCGATAAAACCACAAAGGCTTGCACCTCAAAGGAAGAGTTTTGTCCCAAATCCAGGCAGGTCCCTGTTGTGTCTCTGTCTGTGTGATGAGTCTGACAGAGCAGCCTGTGGAGGGAGTCTGTACCTACCTCACAGAACTTGCTCAGCATGTTCTCCCTGGGGACCCGCACGCTCTGCAGCAGGAGGAAGCCATTGTCAGCATGCTCAAAACTCATTTTGGGACCAATGTCTCCTGCTGTTATGCCTGCAGCAGGAGAAACCATAGCCTGCTTACTTCCACTTGAACTTTTTTTCTCCTCATTTTGAGTCAGGCTGGGGATCTAAAGGGCAGGCACGTTTGGCTCTGCTTCTTCCCTAGTATGGGTAATCCTGCCTGAGGGAGGAAGCAGGCACTCAGATGCCTTCTGGTATTTTGTTTTCGTAACCCATCTGTTACCCATGATGGGCAGGGTCAGAATGAGGGGTTAATGACCACCTGGTCAGAGCAGCCCAGGCTTCTGGTTAAGAAGGCTTGTTCAGGATATGCCTGAGAATACAGTAGACCTTCCTTTAGATAAAAAGGTGGGATTAATGATAACTGTGCCTTGTGTGTCTGTCTTGGTTTGGGTTTTGCAATTTTAAGTGTCTCTCCCGTGGCCCTACTTTGGCAGGGGGGGTTGGACTAAGTGATCTCAAGAGGTCCCTGCCAATCCCTAATGTTCTGTGATTCCTGGGGTCTGTGATTCCTGGGGCACACTTGGCAGGTGCTCTGCTTAGAAATCATTTAAGGGCCAACTAAGCAGAGCACCTGCCAAGTGCTGCAGTGCCTGGGGTTGTTTACCTGGGCAGAGTGAATGGTCCTGAAGGCTGCGTATCTGCACGATGAAGGGATGCACACCGTAGCACTTCCCCTGGACGTACAGCTGAGCAAACGCCACTGTGTGAGTTGCAGACCTTCCCACTGCGAGAAAAACAGCCCCATGGCCTTAAGGCAAGGTACAGCACAAACACTTCCACACTTAACAGCAATCAGGGCTAATTGCCTGTTAGGTCTTGTTAACATATGGCTCAGCCTAGAGGTGATCCACAGATGCTGGAAGCTGGGATTGGCTGAATCTGTGCTCTGAGCCTGCTCAGAAATTGCATCATCCTCCTGCCTCTAGTGCTGCCCATGAAGCTTGGGTGAACAGTTTGCGTCATGCGGTGCTGCAAGAGCGCGAAGTGCTGCAGCCATCAGAGTAACTCCAGTTACTTGCTGTGAAACACCCTCCTGAAGGGAGCCTTTACATTTCATGCTCAAATCCTTTGTGCTGAGACTGGCTGATGACTTGAATCCTTTATACTGATGACCTCCCTGCAGTTTTTGGTCATCTGGTATTATTTACAAAGAAGAGAAGATTGATTCCTGCAGAGGCAAGTGTTTCCCTGAGTGAAGTTCTCCAGCCCTGCCACTCAAAGGCTTTTGATAGAGGATGGTGGCTCCCTTCTGTCCTTTGAACTTGTACAAAACCCTTTGTTCTCTTACTTGCTTCCCGATGCCTGCATCTCTTACTGAAGTTCTCTGCTAGCACCTGGGCCCTCAAACACAGAGCTTAATCAGGGTAGTCCAAGTAACTGAAAGAGGCAAATGAGCAAAACCAAAATATTTTGTGTGGTACTTACTGTCTCCAGGCCACCACTTCATGGCAGAGATCTTTGGTGTGTTCAGTATAAATTCCTGCGTAGTGATATCAAAGACTGCTGTTGTTTCCAAGCCCTGAAGGTAAGTTCCTTTAAAAAAAAAAAAAAAAAAAAAAGAAATTGTGGTGTTTCACAAGGACAGAGGCTGGGGCAGGGGAGAGAGAGGATCCCTGGAGCTGGTTTGGCTGTTACCAGGGCTTTGTGGTTCACCCTTCTGGAAAGCACTGTAGGACAACGCTCCCACTGACCCCACACCATCTCTTGCAAAGATCTCCTGAGCCACAAGGTCCTCAGGCAAGCTGCCTGGTTCATGGTGGCAACATAAGCTTGGGCAGGCTGCCTGAATGATTCTCTCCATCAATGCTGACTGTCAGCTACTTAAGCAGGAGCCTTCTCTCTCGCTCTTTTTTCCACATTGGCAAAACCAGAGCCAGTGCATCTCCATCTTGCAGAGGAATGCTGAGGACACCAACCTTCAATAGTTTTCCCCCAGCAAACCACGGACAACTTGAACTACATTCCCCTAAGAATGTGGACTTGGTCCTTCTGTCCTACAGAAATGCTGTGTTTTCCCTGCAGCTTTACCATGCCCCAGTTCAGTCTGGGCGTAGCTTCCAATGAGCTGACACCGGCTGGCGAGAGGAATCCATTTGGCAATCTGCTTGTCGGAGCCCAGCATGGAAATGCTTCTCATGAAGATGCGGTGAAGGAGGAAGGCAATGTCTCCTGCCAGTGCCCTGCAGAGAAGGCACAAGGACAAAGTTCCGCACAGGGACGTGAGGAAGGAGGCAGGGAGCGCTGCAGTGCTCACCAGACAGTGCCACCTTTGGATTTCTGCGCTCCCACACCTTACCCAACGTCCAGTGTCAGTTGCAGGAAAAGTGCTCTCGAGCTGGTTTTGTCCCTTCTTTCATAATGGGGATTGCTGAAGTGTTTAAGCTCATAATTTCACTTCTTCAAAAGGAATTATCAGTTCTGAGTAGCAGATGCTGAGCTCCTAAAAGCAGAGCCCAGCCCCAAAGCTCCCGTGGCTCCAACAGCTTCTAAGCCCTTCTTATCTTCTGCTTCATAGGTTGCTTTTTTCTCCTGATTACAGGATCACAGGATATTAGGGGTTGGAAGGGACCTCCACAGATCATCAAGTCCAACCCCCTGCCAGAGCAGGACCACAGAATCTAGCTCAGGTCGCACAGGAACACATCCAGACAAGACTGGAAAGTCTCCAGAGAAGGAGACTCCACAACCTCTTTGGGCAGCCTGTGCCAGTGCTCCATGACCCTTACAGTAAAGAAGTTCGTCCTCACATTGAGGTGGAACTTCCTGTGCTGTAGTTCATACCCACTGCCAACTGAGAAGAGGTTGTCCCTTCCCTTAAGTTAACCTTTTAAGGCTGAGGCTACCCTAAAACCCCCAAACCCTGGCAACTCACTGTGGAGCACATCAGACTGAATCACACATGTAGGCATCCAAGACCTGCACTTCCTGAACCTTCCCATTCCAGGAAATACTTCAGTATATTTGGTTTGTTCCTGTATCATTTCCTGGGTGTTTGGTGTCAATGATCAATACTGGGGTTCACAGAGATTTTAGCCTGATTTGAGATGTTTTTTGTTGGGTTTTTTTTTAATGGAAAAAGTCTAATACATCCTTTTAACACCTGATTTATTGTCTAGTCAGGTCCTTCACCACAGCCCAGATGTCAGGGCTGCATACATCCTAAAAAGCAGTATTCCAGAAAATGTTAATGGTCACCTGGGTACAGTAATTTCCCTGGAGCACATCAGAAACACGTTTGTTTGAAGCTTCCTGGGATTTCTCAGAATATGCTTGAGTCACCTCACAGATGGGCCTGGAAAGTAAATCTTATAGAGAACAACTGGGGGAGCTGGGGCTGTTTAATTTGAAGAAGAGGAGGCTGAGGGGACACCTCATGGCTGCCTACAGCTACCTGAAAGGACCTGGTGGAGAGGCTGCTGCTGGTCTATTCTCACAGGTAAAGTGGCAGAACAAGAGGAAATGGCCTCAAGCTGCAACTGGGTAGGTTTAGACTGGATATTAGGAAACATTTTTTCAGAGAAAGAGTGGTCAGGCATTGGAATGGGCTGCTCAGGGAGGTGGTGGAGTCATCAATCCTGGATGTGTTTAAAAGTCATTTGGATGTGGTGCTTGAGGATATGGTTTAAGGGTGAGCTTTGTAGAGTAGGGATAATGGTCGGGCTTGGTGATCCTGAGGGTCTTTTCCAACTGGTATGATTCTGTGATTCAGATAAAAGTGTGCCTGTGCTCTCACACATAAAAGTAAGTGGCTCTGCTGCCCTCAGTAGCTTGTATGGCTGTTAGCATGTTGCTTTACTGCAGTGTTCTAGTGAGCATCTCATTCTAGATAGATACCTTGTATTATTAACAAAAGACTATGACCTTTCTTTTATGCTGGCCTTAGGAGAGAATCAGGCATGCTGAAAAAGTTGGGGGGGGGAAAGAGGAACAAAGAATTGAAAGGGAAATGACTTTGACTGGCAGAGTGATACTTAATGAACTCTTAGGCAGCCCGTCCAGAAATAATGTCACTGTGACTTTTAAAAGCTGTTTTTTAAATGCGTGCAAGGGGTTCATCGTGGCTGGCACCAGGATTTCATCACTAAGAGCTCAGTGCTCACCTGGTGTTTCATCAGACAAGAGCTGCCCTGCCAGGCAGTCCTGCTCTTAATCCAGCAAAAATGGGGCAGCATGGGGCTGGCCCTGCTGAAGCCCTTGGCATCAGGGGGCCTGATAAAAGCAAGTCTCAGTGGGAGAGGTGGCTGAGTTCTGTCAGGTTTTAAAAATCTGATGGGTTTTATTATTTTTCTTTCCTGCAGGAGAGGAACGGAGAGCTGCTTTTTATTGGGAATACAATGATCAGGTCCAAGAGCTTTTGATGGAAGATTTCCCCCTTTATCAGGACCACTCACTGCAGGCAGCAAAGAGCTTAACATAAAAAAATATAGTCTTTCATATGATGAAATATTGGAAAGTGACTTTGAACATCAGCAGTGATTTGTAAGGCGAAGGCATTGCCCTTTTGAATGATGTTTTTCAACCTGCATCTTCTTACTGGGTATGTAACCTCACCAAAATAAGTGTGCGCTGGGCAGCAGCCTACTGGTACCAGTAAAGGGGGAAAGAAGGTCTTGTAATGACAGGATGAGGGGTAATGGGTTTGAACTGGCAGAGGGGAGATTTAAACTGGATGTTTGGAAAAAGTTCTTTCCAGTGAGGGTGGTGAGACACTGGCACAGGTTGCCCAGGAAGATTGCAGCTGCTCTCTTCCTGGAGGTGTTCAAGGCCAGTTGGGATGGGGCCTTGAACGCCCTGTTCTGGTGGGAGGTGTCCCTGCCTATGGCAGGGGGTTGGAACTAGATGAGCTTTGAGGTCCCTTCCAACCTCAACCATTCTGTGATTCTATGAAAGAAGAAGGGGCAAGCAGATTAAAATGTGGAGCTCAACTCTATCAAATTTAAGAATTTTTTTTTTTTTTTAAAGGAATGGATTGTGTAAAATATTTTATTCCATTTAGCTACAAACTAATGTTTGGGACTTTTTTTCTTTCTTTTTTTTTTAATACAATATGGGTTTTCAAGATAAATTACATTTTCTCTGTCTGGAAGTCAGTAGCATAACTGAGTCTGCACCACCTCCAGTCTGGTCATATACTAACTCTCAGACATTTTACAATGTGAGAGCTGTAGCACAGGGAAGGAGCTTGCTGGAGTGGAAATATACTGGGGACATGAACTGCTGTGATCTATCAGACTGTACCTGTGTGCTGCTCTGTGAGAAACTCCCTGCCACGTATCATCATCCTCCCTTTTCCTGAGCATGCTGCTCAAACAAAAACCTGCAGTAAGTTTGCATCAGAATCTCATATGTCAACTGCTGACCTCCACCAGCCACTGCTAAAGCTGAATCTTGTTGGCACACTAAGCTTCTAGCAAAAAATTAGTTGTACATTCTTTTAAAAATCCCAAGCAAACAAAAATCACCTGTAAATGTATTTATACTCAAGTCCATTCTCAGTCCATCCCATCTCGTGCATCTTTTTCTGGAGGTGAACAGCTTTTCTGACTGCTGCTTCATACCTCTCATTCTGGCTCTCGAAATACTCATTTTCTCTGCTGAACTCAGGGTCAGATTCAATGGCTTCAACTGCAAGGCAACACAGAAGAGTTGGTTCTCCTGGGGCTGGGGAGCATGGGAAGCACCTCCAGCCTTGCTAGGGAGGTGTAGGCAGGGCTGGGGTAGTGCATATCAATGCTGTGATTTGCAGGGTCAGGCTGCCATGCCTGACCCTGCAAAGCAGTGGGTTTGGGGAAAGAGGAGAGGAAGGGAACTGAATGGGCCTGAGAGGGAGGTCTGTTGTGTGGAAGCAGTGACCCTGTAGGTAGGTACTGTCCCTGTAAGGGCATCAGAAGTCACTTTGTGCCTCAGGCAGAAAATGCTGTGGACCCCTCTGTCTCTAATTGCTGTTGCCATGCTTCCATAGCAGCAAGAGCTGCTGTTTGCCTGGAGAGTGGCTAACGGCTGGACCTGCTGGATGTCCTGTTTGGCACCCACACTTCAGCTCAGGACTTTACTAACCCTGCACAGCATTGTAAACCAACTCTTGGGCTTTCTCTTTGTCAGCCTGAATGCTGCAGGTTGGTTTTTTTTTTGTTTTTTTTTTTTTTTGCTTTGAAACCTTGGGTCCATTAACGTTTAAGGCTGAACTCCAGTCGCACTGTGATGTGTGCAATCCCAGCGGCCTGTGCTGCTTTCACTGGCAAGGATATAACATGGATGTAGTTACACAGACAAAACAGATCCTTTTTTCTCTGTTGCTTCTGAGCACACAGTTGTTTTTTGGGCATGCCCACTGTGAGTGAGAGCAACTCGACCTGGCTAAGCCAAAACACACAAGGAATTTTGTACATGGATGAGCCTGATGTGCCAAGAAGGGTCACCAGGACCACTGGCCATGGTCACACACCATGACCACTGGCTGCAGTTCATGCATGGCATGCCTTGCTGCCCAGCAGCACCAGCCCCTCTGTGCATCACCCTCACTCAAAGATGGTCACCTGTGGGAGCATTTCACCTATCCTCCTATTCCTGTTTAGCCAATCTTATGAGAGGTACTGGGGATGGAAGCATGGAATGGGAAGAGCTTCAGACAGCAGGAGCATGTTGCTTTACACTAACAGAGGATTCCATCTCCATGCTCCCTTTAAGAGGTAAGCAATAAGCAAATAGTCAGGGCCACAAACCCCATTGTGCTGGAAAGGGGAAGCAGAATCAGTGGGGATGTAGGCAGGGATATAGGCATGTTCTGTGCCAGCTTATGGCCAAGGAACTTGTAAGGCTCACTCACCCACTGCCCTCCGTGTCCGAGTGTTCTCCACACCACCATCCAGCCAGACTGTGAGCTTCTCCACACTGAAGGAGGCTGTTTGCCTCTCGCTGGCGAGATCAGGATTCACGCTGCCAAGGACCGAGCCATGCAAATACTTGCTGGTATCCAGCAGAGCCATCCCGAAAGCTGAGCTGCTCTGAGGAGGTGCGGGGCTGCCCTTCAGTGGGCGGCTGATGAAAAAGGTTGCTCGGTATGGCGAGGTATGTTTTCAGTGGTTTGACCAAGTTGCTGTATATGCACAGGGGTTGCACGAATACTTAACCGCTTTTGTCCTGGTCGCAATGAAATGGATGATGAAAATTTAAGGCACTTTAAGAACATAAAATGCAGGGTTTATCATGTAAATGCAAAATGTACTTTTAAATGTAAAATCTCTTTCTTTCACCAATCTGCTACCAGTGTTTTACGAGAAGTTACTGCTGGAATATCCCACAACTATACGCTGATGTTCAGGGGAGTTTCTGCCCCCGGAACCATGCTCCCCATTGCTGGGTGCAGTCAGTGCCTGCGCCGTGGGTGGCCGCGGCGGTTCGCAGGCACTGTGCTGGCACTGCGCTGCCCCTGCTGCCTCCGTCCCGCTGGGCTCCGCTCAGCTCCCGACCTCGGCATTCCCCTGTGCGCAGCATTTGCTGCAGGATAGTAATAAAAAATAAAAGGTGTGGTGTGTGGAAAGGAAGATGTTTCCATTGGAGAGGCTGCCTGCCTCCCTGAACTGTTTTTAATACTGAAAGATACTTAAACTTCGGGAACTCTTGCAGTTATGTTCTTAATTCCTGCTTTTTCTGATATCCAGACTTTTAAGTCAAGGTGTCTCGGTGTCCTGGCAGGGAGAACCGCCTCAGAACAGCATGCTGAGCACACAGAGCTGAAGTAACCCGGAGCTGCCCTTGAATCGTCCCAGGGAGCACGGGGACGGGCTCGGCCCCGCCGGCTCCCGCTTCCGTGGTGCTGCGAAAGGCAGATCAGCTGCCTGCCTGCGCCTTGGGAACGCAACCGCGCACTTACCTCGTCCCACACGTCCTTCGAGGGCGTTCCAGCTGCTGCCTGCCTGCCTGCCCGGGCCGCAGCTCCCGCCGGTCCCAATGCAGAGCCCTTGAACCTGGGGTCAGTGGGGCTTGGCCCGGCCCCCGAGCGCTGTACGAGTGCGCGGCAGAGCGCAGCGGCGCCAACGGCCTTCTCCGCGCTGCCCGAGCCGGGGTGCGGCGGCTCCCGGTGCAGGCAGCGCCGCGGCCCCTGCTCGCTGGCAATGCCATTTCCCTGCTTTCTCTTCAGGCTGTCTGTGCGTTTGAGGCTGCGCTTCCAGCTCTCGCCTAATGACGCCTTGCCCTTTTGCCAGGATTTGTAATCGATCTTTCTCGGCAGTCTGCTCGGGATGGGGGAGAGCTTCCTCGGGCTCTCGCTGCCCCTTTGCCCATAGGTTTGACTTGCTCGGGGGTTTTCCCAGCTACGTTATGGCCGTTCCCGCAGTTTGGGGATGCAAGCCGGGAGACTGGGGATGTGGCTGGCAGGCTGTGATGGTTTAGGAGTTACCCCCCCCCCCACACACTTTATAAAAGCACCCAGACTAGACTCAGCCTGCTGGAAGTTAAGGACTGAAGGTCTATTTACAGCTTAGCATATTAGTTATGATTTTTAATTTCAAAATGCCTTCGTATGCGGACATCCTTCAGTTCTCTCTCATGCTAGATGCCAGGAAGATGTGGGTAATTTTCATTGCTAAATAGCTGCTCTAACACAAAAGTATTTCGGTGCACAATTTATTTTGAAATGCTATGTGCCTTCTTGCAGGCCTAGCAGCTCATATGTCAGAATCACAGGTGTGATGGTTTGGGAGTTCCCTGCCCCCCACACTTTGTAAAATCACCCAGACTAGACTCATCTGGCTGGAAGTTAAGGAATGAAGCTCTATTTACAGCTTAGCACAATGTACAAGCAGATACATACTCAATAGACATGAATAGTTACAGAAATATACCAGTTAAAGGGAATACAGAAACACAATCCCCCTCCCAGAAATCAGAGTCCCCAGGAGGGGCTCCCAACCACCCTTCCACCTTCTTTCCACCCCTCTACCTTACCCCAGGGTTTGCTTTATGTGCAAGGTGAGTTTGAAGGATCAGCCAGGAGGGTTAGAAGCAGAGTGGTTAGTTAGGTTACACAGTAGACAGGAGAAGACCCACTGGCTCCCAGAGAGACCAAGGGAATCTGTGTGTGTGTCTTATCTATATTTGTGTCCGTGTTCTTAGACATCTCAGCAAGCCTATAAGTGAAGTAGACATCACCATTGTTTTCTTTCCACAGCCTATAATCTAATTATTTTCATTAAAATATTCCAGTTAGCCTCAAACCAGCACACAGGCATAGAATCCATAAGGCTAGACTGAATCTCTAACGTTATCAAGCTCACCTGTCAGCACAACGCCACCGTGCCCACTAAATCGTGTCCCAAAGTGTCATGATAGGGGGCAGGGGAAGGTTGCCACGGGGTGTGCGCTGCCTTCATCTCTATCAACCCTGACTGCAGGCTGTCCTGGTGCCTAAGGGCAGGCAGGAGCTGGCAATTTACAGCTCCCCGGCTACAGCAGTACAAGCCCTTCTTGCCTACAGTGCATTGATGACTCTGTGCTGTGGCTTCAGACTTGCTTGTCTCTCACTGGAAACTGCTTTGCCAGGAAAGGAGTTTAATGGGTGGAATTCACTGTACTGTTGAGTTGCTTTAATTTGGGAAGTTAAAGAAAAGATGAGAAATCTGATGTAGTTTTGCATGACTATGATTTTAAGCCTGAGCCTGCATGAACCAAGCCCAGAAGCCATGTGAAGCTGCAGTAAATCAGCTGGCTGTGTTGTAGTGAGTATTGCGTGGGCAATGGATGGTGTAGTAGGGATGAGTGGGGTAAATTAATGCTACTGTGTGGCTCTGTCACCCTGCCAGAGCAATAGGGTGTCCTATGGACATACAGCATCACATCCTGTGGTGACTCGGGGTTGTCAGTACTTGGGGGGCAGTAGCATCTTTCTGAAGTGTTTATGGGTTTTCCCTGTTTGCTCTGCTATTTTCTTCTGCTCGGAGTCAGAAGAGCTCAGCCTTGTGCCTCTTGAGCAGTGTTGCAATCCTACCTGCAGGTCCGAGTCTTCTGAAGGAAGAGTGATGGACAATAGGTTGGAAGAAGCCTGTCCCTGAACCCGTTTGCAATCTGATGCTCGTACAGGCTTATATTCAGGCTGGCTTAGTTGCTGCCTGAGTGGGTCATTGGCAGTCTGTGTTAGGGCTCTGTGTTAGCACGCAGCAACGTTCTCATGCCTGCAGGGTGCCCAGAGATCTCATGGGCTGTTGTAGAATGTGCAGTTATGGTGTGTTGGAACACCCCACAATTCTTATATTGTTGATAGTTGTGGACTTTTTCCTAAGTCTGGGTATTCTCAGTACCACGTCTGACTCACAAGTTTCATATGATGCTTATTTTAAGTCTGTGGTCAGCCTGTGGCAGTTTCAGATAGTTTTGAGAAGTTATCTAAATAAAAAGAAATACCTAGGAAAGGCAGAGGAGAGTTCCTGGGAAGGGATGTTCAGCCACAGCCAGCCTGAGGAAGAAATCAAGACTTTGTCACTTCCGAGGCAGTAATGGAAAGTAATTTAGGCAGTAAAATATAAGGGTTCCTTATCAGGAAAATTCCACTGCAGCAAACTGTCAAGGAGCACTTCAGGAATGAGTGCATAGGAAAAGAGACCTCAGCATGACCTGGATAAGTTGCAAAGCTGATACTGAAAACTCTGGCTGATAAGAATAAACAAATAAATAAATCAATCCAGGCAACATAGCAGTTTGTGCATAGCTACAAGTCAGCATATCTTTAAATAACAGAAATGATTGTCTCTTACTGCCTTCCACAGAAGAGGAACTGCCATGATATGAATGACTGCCTTTGGCATCTCTGCGTGGAAGGAGGTATGTGAGCCTTTGGCATCTCTGCGTGGAAGGAGGTATGTGATTAGTGTGAGCAGCCTTGCAGCACAGCCCCTGGAAACCTTGCTGGTTGGGGCTGGCAAAGGTTGATAAAGCATTTTACAAAGCCCTGCTGCCCAAGCCCCCTGGTTTCGTGTCTCTCTCCGGGGAAAATGTTTCTCTTTGTGTGGTTTGTGTCAGGAAATGAAGTACACAACTTGGTGTGGTAGGATAATAGGTGAGCTGTTATTGCAAATGGCAACGAGGTGGGAAGATGGTTGGGAAACCCGACCTGAAGAACAGGTTTGGTCAATGAGCCCTCACCCCTAATGATGCCCACGCCAGTGCCACAGGGTGCAGAGGAGTGCTAATACCATGTGCCTCCCAGTGTGACAAGCCCAGTGGGTACCTGGTGTCAGAGAGACACATCCAGGCACCATCTCTGCTTTTTTTCTGGGTGGGAGGTTGGCATCTCTGCTGTTAAGGATATTCACTAATGAGACAGAAAAGTCTTTTCATTTGCTTTGCAGTTTAGACCTGGCTTTCAGGGAACATGGGGTGTGTGACCTGTGTGTGTGAAGCAGCCTCTCTTTTTCCTCTCTATTTAATCTGTGGTCTTTGGCTGCTGCTAAAATGCTGTAAAAATGGTGTAAAGTGAATAACAAAGTGTGCTCATTAGTGTGAGGAATACTTCTCAGTTCAAAATGGAGTTTTAAAGTTAAATCCAAGAGCAACATATTTCCTTGGCTTTGTGGGTCTTACCCACGTCTGTGGACATCCATGGCCAGTTAGAAATCAAATGTAGGGAAGTTTCAATGCACAAAGCTTGATTCCACAATTTCTGTGCTCTGAAACTTTCAGTAACTTGAGATGAAGTCTGGGGATAAGCAGCATTGGGTGCAGATGATGAAGACAGCTCGTTGATGAGTAAGTGAACACAGCAGTAACAAAGGAGTTGCTGTCAGACTTCACTGAGTTTTATGCTCATTCCATTTATTTGGCTGTTCTCTGCTTGCATCCGCGAAGCTTTTGTCAGTTCCTTGTGGAACAGAGCAAAATATACAATCATTGTTTAGTTTATTTCTTCAGCAGTGTCCACATTAAACAGTGTGAGTTAATTAAGCAGAGTTGCATGACATATTTTTATATAAATGCATAAACACCAACACAGAATGCACAGAATACGCCACATACACAGTGCAAAAAATGATCTTCCATCAATGCTCTGATAATCTTTATCTTCCGGATACACCACCTTTATTCAGGAATGTGTTTTAGGGATGTGGGGAAGAATTTGTTTAGTAGAGACACAAAGATATCCCAAAATCTTTCTGGTGATGCCTACACTGATAGGTTTTTGGGGGCCACTTCCATGCAGCCACATCACAAAGCATGGGAGCATTGGTGAGAGCTGTACAGGCTCTGGGTCTGAGCCTAGCCAGAAGGCAGGGATGAGAAGAGCTGTGCTGGAAAATGCTGTTTTAAGCCAATGCTTGCATCACTTCCAAAGTGCCATCACATGGAGCCTGCAGTTCAGGCTGAGCACAAAGTATCTTGTGCCCCACTGTGTGCCATTGGCTGCTACAGCCCATGCTGGCCCCATGGGAGCTGCCTGTGCTTGGCTGCTTGCAGGCAGTTTGGTGTGTGGATGTGTGACTGGGTCCTGGCTCACAGCCCGTGGGGTCCCAGCAGGCAGCCAGATTAGGGCTTTCTGCTGTTTCTCCACTGCTGGAAGAATTTCTTGTGGCTCTACTAGCTCAGCCCAGGTTAGGACAGTATGACTTGGCCCTTCCTTTCCTAAGGTAATGGAACATCTCTCTTATGAGGAGAGCCTGAGGGAGCTGGGGCTCTCCTGCTTGGAGAAGTGGAGACTGAGAGGTGACCTCATTCATGGTTATAAATATGTAAAGGGTGAGTGCCAGGAGGCTGAAGCCAGGCTCTGCTGGGTGACGCCCAGTGACAGGACAAGGGGCAGTGGGTGGAAGTTGAGGCATAGGAAGTTTCATGAAAACATAAGGAAGATTTTTTTCCCTGTGAGGGTGACAGACCGTTGGAACAGGTTGCCCAGCGGGTTGTGGAGTCTCCCTCTCTGAAGATATTCAAGACCCACCTGGACACGTTTCTGTGAGATCTGCTCTAGGTTATCTTGCTCTACAGGGGGGTTGGACTGGATGAGCTTTGAAGGTCCCTTCCAGCCTCTGACATTCCGTGATTCCTTTTCCTGCTGGAAACCTGCTGAAAACGACCCAGATACCCCTTAGCTATCACGCACTGCACTGGTGTGCAACCTCATTCAGTGCTTGGTGAGCAGCACATCAAAGGGAGACANTTGGCTGCTTGCAGGCAGTTTGGTGTGTGGATGTGTGACTGGGTCCTGGCTCACAGCCCGTGGGGTCCCAGCAGGCAGCCAGATTAGGGCTTTCTGCTGTTTCTCCACTGCTGGAAGAATTTCTTGTGGCTCTACTAGCTCAGCCCAGGTTAGGACAGTATGACTTGGCCCTTCCTTTCCTAAGGTAATGGAACATCTCTCTTATGAGGAGAGCCTGAGGGAGCTGGGGCTCTCCTGCTTGGAGAAGTGGAGACTGAGAGGTGACCTCATTCATGGTTATAAATATGTAAAGGGTGAGTGCCAGGAGGCTGAAGCCAGGCTCTGCTGGGTGACGCCCAGTGACAGGACAAGGGGCAGTGGGTGGAAGTTGAGGCATAGGAAGTTTCATGAAAACATAAGGAAGATTTTTTTCCCTGTGAGGGTGACAGACCGTTGGAACAGGTTGCCCAGCGGGTTGTGGAGTCTCCCTCTCTGAAGATATTCAAGACCCACCTGGACACGTTTCTGTGAGATCTGCTCTAGGTTATCTTGCTCTACAGGGGGGTTGGACTGGATGAGCTTTGAAGGTCCCTTCCAGCCTCTGACATTCCGTGATTCCTTTTCCTGCTGGAAACCTGCTGAAAACGACCCAGATACCCCTTAGCTATCACGCACTGCACTGGTGTGCAACCTCATTCAGTGCTTGGTGAGCAGCACATCAAAGGGAGACATTTTGATTATGATTTTTTTTTTTCTTTTTCCCAAGTATATTTCTGTATTCAGGGAAAGTGCAGCAAAACATTTTCAACTTTTCTTTGCTGAACTGAATGCTTGACTTACCCAGACCTTACTGGATGACTCCCACCTAAAGACTTGCATGAAAGCCCCATCCCAGGCCGGGTGTGCTGCTAACACTGATTTCACTGGTGCAGATGGAGTGACAGATTTGCCTCTCCTGGAGTGCACTTCCATCTGTGGCCAAATTACAAATTGATTTGCTTTGATTTGGGTTACTTAACCTGTGCCATAACCCCTCACAAAACACCAGCACAGTATTTCTGGCTTGTTATTTAAACCAAGGTTACTGCTGGAGTGCCACACTGCATTCTTTACAGCTGGGTACAAGCATCCTTAGCAACATTTTTTGTTTTTGTCTTGGAGAATTTTTTTTTTGTGTGTGTGTGGTTTTTTTTGGTGTTTCTTGTTTTGTTTTGTTTTTGTTTTGTTGTTTGCTTTTTTCCCCTCCTTGAAAAAATGGTTGATTCTGTGTCTTCATCATAGTTTTGGTCATAACCCAAATGAAAATCTTCACAGTTGGAAAGGACATAATAAATCCTTTCAGATTTTTGTTTTCTTTTTTGACTCATAGTGACCATATGGACTGGATTTCTGAAGTAAAAGGTTGTTTAGAGTAAGCAGGATGAGCAAGGAGCTTAAAAACTACTGCAGAGACATTGCCATGGGATGGGGCTCTCAAAGACTGAACTCAAGTTGAGGGCTTTTATGGTCCAATCTGTTGTAAAAGTCCCATACCTGTATTGCTGCTTTTGACATGTGGTGTGGCTCAGGTGTTTAGTTCAAGCTGTTAGGTCAGTCTGAAGTGAAACACCCCACTGGTCCAGGGAGACTAGGGAGTGGGTTAGTAACCTTTTAATAAATATGTGATAAATGCCCAGTTTCCCTTAATGTATGGATGGATTCACTGAAGATGTGGATAGTAGATGTTGTTTAACCAAGTATTACCTTCCCAGCTGACTAGGTCCGTTGAGGCTCGCCCTTCAGGAGCCTGTGTTCAAAGGCAGTAGGTGAGTTGTGATGTTTAGGCTTTGTATCAGGGCTGATGTGAGAAGAAAGAAGCTGAGATCTTCCTAAAGGTGCAATTTTAACTCTAGATGTGGACACCTCAAGACATGGGTGCCCTATAAGTGCAGCTGTACCATCTAGCTCAGCTTTGCTGCTCCAGCAGCAAGAAGTTTTTTAGTTTTGCAGAGTGGCAGTTGAAATGAGGCAGCTCTGACCTCTGGAAAAGGGAATGATCATCATTGACAAGATGTTTTGCATCAGCACCTACACGCACCTGTAGGCCATGGTGCCAGCAGATGCCAGCTCTGTGCAGGGTAGTTAACAGAATAACAGCCTGATCCCATCATGACATTACCACCTTAACCACCTCTCAATCAGAGGACAATTTTTTGTGGGTCTCTGTGGTAGCACATGTCCAGCTGCTGGGTGCCAGGCTGAAGCCCAGCAGCTGGGACAGGAAGCAGTCTGTCTGCTATATCTGTAGGGATCTGCTGCCTGGTCATGGGATGCTTCCATGAACACTCCTGCTGAAAACAAGCAGCCCTTGCTTTCTGCACAGGGTCTTTTCCTCTCACATGGGGCATGGTCCAGTGTATTTTCTGCCTGAGCACAGAACTGCCAAAACAGCTGTTTCCAGACAAGTTCAAAATGCAATTTAAAGATGCTTGTGAGATACAGCTGCACCTGCCTGTGCTGCAGTGCTAAGGGCACACAGAGTTGGGTGTTCCTAATAGTATGGGTGTGCTGCTGGGACACACTCAGCCTTAGCCAGGCTTGGCTTGCACACTGGTGCTGTACCAGTGACCCTTGGGAAAGCCAGTCTGGTCACCTGGGCTGTTCTCAGTAAAATGCAGATTGTCCCTTTTAGTTAGCATGCCAGGTTTCCAGGAGGGTCTCCAGGCCTGCAGCTGCCCTCCTGTCTCTCCATGCCTGGCAAGTCTGCCTTCAGGAGCAAGCAGTGGTCCCCCAAACCATCCCTCCACAGATTTCCCTTGCTTAAACAGACTTCCCTGGCTTAAACAGTCAGTGTGTCTCAAGGGTTAACCAAGAGTTAGCTGGAGGTTAGCATGCACCCACAATCTGAGGTGTGTGGGGGGAAATAACATACTTTGCCTCTCTGTATCTCCTCATCTGAGTGCTTCTTCAGTGAATACTGCACCTTTTCCACAGTGATACCTTCCTGGGCTGGGAAAACCTTCTTTGTGCCTTCTGCCAGGGGCAATGTTAATAACCACAAGTAGCCCCAGTGATGCATCCGTGAATGTCCACCATGTACAGATATGTCAGCGTGTGTGTGTAAGCACCGGCCTCGGTAGGATCTCTGCCCAGCTCTGGCAGAAGCTATGCTGCTTTCTCATCCCCAGCCACTGTTGATGTTCTTCTCAGGTTCTCCTTGACTTTAATGAATTCTGGTTCATGGTCTTCCTGCTTCTCCTGCTCTTTCTCCAGCTGGAAGAAAGAAGAGTGGTCATTATCTGTGCATGCCAAAGGACAAAAGCTTATTAGCTACATTAAAACTGCAGGCTTCCTTAGTGCTGAGCATCCAGTCACTATTGCCTGAAGCTGCATGAGTGTGTAGTGCACATCAGTGCTGGCTGTACCCAAACCATTACACCAGAGCCACATTCACCTTTACTCGCTTTTTCTGGCCCGGTGAAACATTTATATTGGGTTGAGCCTCAGCTCACCCATTTTCCCCCTGTGGTCTGTGGCTCATGCAATGTGGTTAGGATAACTGAGGGATGGCAGAAAACTCAGTTCTACCTGATCCAGCCTCTGGTGCCTTTTTAACAGCTCTTTTTCAAAAGGAGACTGCAATTTCTTTGCCTCTTCCTCTTCCTTCTTCTGTCTGATGAGCTGGTTTCGCCGTCGGTGCTCCAGCACCCGCTGCAGCTCTGGCTTGCTCTCCATACTGAAACCTCTGTGAATAAAAAGCAGGTAGAATCATAGAGTCAACAAGGTTGGAAGAGACCTCCAAGCTCATTCAGTCCCAGCCCTATCCAATCAACCAGACCATGGCACTAAGTGCCCCATGCAGGCTTTTCTTGAACACCTTCAGGGATGGCGACTCCACCACCTCCCTGGGAAGCCCATTCCAATGCCAATCACTCTCTCTGTGAAGAACTTACTTCTGATATCCAACCTATACCTCCCCTGGCGTAACTTGAGACTGTAAACCTGAGATAAATCAGGGCCAGAATGCCTACACTCTGGGGAGTAACCACTGCCAGTCTGGCAACCCCAAAACTCTCTCCTAAATGGAAATGTAGGACAATGGTCCACAAACAAATCTCGGTCCACAAATCCATCCACAAGGCTTAAGGGCGTTACTGGGAGCCCCCTACTGCTGTGATGGTGCCTTCAGCTGCCTGCCTTGGGTGGGCAGAGCCTTTGCTGTCTGAGTGCGGGGGTTTCTGACGCTGGGAGTTTTGCCAGTCCCATTTCACCGAAGGGCTAAAGCTTTCTGGCTCTGCTGTGGAAATGGGAGCTGCCACTGGCTTCCGCTGCCCCCACTTTTACAGGTGTCAGTGACAGCTACAGCTGCGTTGAAGGCACTTGAAATACGGACGATTTTTTTCCCACCAGCAGGGGTAGTCATTGATCTGCAATGATCGTCCTGGCAGTCCCTTTCCTCCTCGTCACATCCCGGTTTCGCTTCAGAGCCGCGGACTAGCGAACCTCCTGTTGCAATGGAGAGTTTGGGTCAGGAGGCCAAAATAAAATCCCCTTTCTTCTGCACGCCAGAGCCTTTGCTGCTGGCGCAGGCATCCGGCTCCCCTTCAGCCACCCAAAGCATCTCCAGATGGACAGGATCTACTCCACGCTCTGTTCTGGGGGGGGAGCAGGGAAAAGGAGACACAGCAAGGAAAGGAGACACGGCAAGGGCATGCAGGCAAGAGATAAGAGGTAAAGAGATGAAAGAAGTTCTCCAAACAAATGTCTTAAACCTAACAAGTAGAATACGGCCATGCTTAAACTTAGGCACTAAGATATACCTCCTGCAGCTGACCCCAGCTGCCTTCCACCAGCTTCTGTTCCCCTGAAAGCATAAAAGCACTTATGGAGCCCTTGCCAGGGAGCACCTATGGAGCCCTTGCCAGGGAGCACCCATGGAGCCCTTGCCAGGGAGCACCCATGGAGCCCTTGCCAGGGAGCACCTCTGGAGCCCTTGCCAGGGAGCACCTCTGGAGCCCTTGCCAGGGAGCACTTATGGAGCCCTAGCCAGGGAGCACTTATGGAGGTTTAGCCAGAGCCCAAAACCTGCAGCTCCTGGGAAGCTGAACATAAGCTGATACCCATACTTCTGGGGCTTAGTATGGCTTGGGCCAGCTCTATTTAACATCTTCACTGTTGAGGGGATTGAGTGCACCCTCAATATGTCTGCAGATGACACCATGTGGGAACACCCATCTGCTGGAGATGAGGAAGGCTCTGCAGAAGGATCTAGACAGTCTGGATCAGTGATCTGAGGCCAGCTGTATAGCATTCAAAAAGGCTGAGTGCTGGGTCCTGCACTGCAGTCACAAAACCCCCCTGCAGTGCCACAGGTTTTGGGAAGAGTGGGTTGAAAATAGCTTGACACAGAGGGATCTGGGGCTGCTGGTCAACAGCTGGCTGAATATTAGCAGCCAAGAAGGCCAACAGTGTCCTGGCTTATACCAGGAATGATGTGGCCAGCAGGGAAGAGATCATGCCCCTGTACTTGGCACTGGTGAGGCTCCACCTCGAGTACTGTGTTCAGTTTTGTGGCCCTCACTACAAGGACATTGAGGTCCTGGAGTATGTCTGGAGAAAGGGAACAAGACTGGTGAGGGATCTTTAACACAAGTCCTTTGAGGAGTGGCTAAGAGAGCTGAGGTTGTTCAGCCTGCAGAAGAGGAGGTTGAGGAGCCCTCATTGCAACTACCTGAACGGGGGTGGGGGTTAGCCTCTTCTTCCAGGTAACAAGTGATAGAATGAGAGGAAATGGCCTCAAGTTGCACTAAGGAAGGTTTAGATTGAATATCAGGGAAAATTTCTTCACTGAAAGGGCCATTGGCCACTGGAACAGGCTGCCTTGGCAAGTGGTGGAGTCACCATCCCTGAAGATGTTTAAAAGAGGTTTGGGCATGGTGTAACAGCTGTGTACAGGGAGATGTTAGGTTATGGTTGGACTCGATGATCTTAAGGACTTTTCCATGAATTCAAGGCAGACTACTGCAGCTGCATAGAGTTTTGTGTCGCCGAAGAACAGATCATTAAGTGGGCAAGGCTGCATTTATGCCTCTAACTTCTGCAACAGCAGCTGAAATGTGAGCTTCCAAAAAAATACAGCACTAGAATTAGTTGACTGAAGTTGTATTTTTGAGGAGAAGGAGTTGAAGATCTAGGATGTAGCACGGCCTGACCACTCTTGTGGGATGGGTTTAACATTTGTTTAAACTAATGGGCTGAGAGGATTTACACACCCTGCTGTAAAATGTGAGGTGTTTGGTGTTCCTGTGAGTGAATGTTTGCTTAGAGGTGAAGAGGGGACCTCCTCATATCTGTGCTAAGGTCTTGGTGGATCAGAGTGTGCCAGTAACACAAAGCTTCTCCTTGGCACTGGGAGGTTTCTGTTGAGCAAAGGCTGGCTGGTTCCTGCCAAGGTCATTTGAAAGCAGAGATGTCAAACCCAGTGGACTACAGAGCTTTTCTTGGCAAGGTGACAGGCACTGAGGTGGTATCTCACATCAGAAACTGAACTAGCAGGCAGGAGAAGGAAACACTCTCCAGATGCAGCAACTCTCTCTGCTGTCACTGGGGACCAGTACTTGCATCCATTTAAGGATGCTTCCTATTGCAATTTCTTTTCTTGCTTTCTGACAGGACAAAGTTCATGGCAGTATCAGTGAAGGTAGCCATAGTGTTGGCCCCAGAGCTGATGGTTTTCCATGGCAGGAACAACTTGTGTACTGCAGATATGCTTTTCCCAAGGCTTGAGAGAAGGCAAACTTGCCTTGGCATGCTGGAGATCCAACTTGCAGTGTTGCCTGTGGATTTGTTGCTACTCTTGGATTTAATCACTTTGTGTTGTTAGCACCCTTGGCTAAGATAAGGGGTTTGTTGCACAAGGTGCTAATTTGAGTTGCTTCTCCCTCATGTTTAAAGGGACAAACCAACAGCAAATCAGAAACAGGAGCAAGTTGTAGGTCATTCTCCTTCTCCCTTTCTGCCCTCTCTCCCTCTGTAGTAACATGTAGCAGGAAGCAAAACTGGAAGAGTCAGGAGTGACAAGAACTGGGCAGTAGGGTTTGTTTTGTATACTTGTTGAAAAATATTTGGGAGGCCAGAGTCAAAGCAGGTGTAAACTGGTGCCTGAGATGTACAGGTCTGTAAGCAGAGGCATCAGGAGATGCAGGATGGCTGCTGCGGAGCCGCCTCCTGCCGGGAGCCGATAGCAAATGTGGATGTGAGGTGGTGACAGGCACAGAAGTAGAATGCAAAGTTCTGATGTGCTTTTTGTTTGCCCGTTTGAAGTTCAGCTTTGCCCCATGCTGAGTGCTCTGTGCTCTGTCTGCTGCCATTTGTCTCTGCTACCTCTGTTGTGGGGATTTCTTTAATCTTTGTTCCAGCGTGGTTAGACTGGAATAATGTTCTGTGAGATCAAAGCCAGTGCTGGTGGCTGGGCCTTCAAACTGGGCAGTATCACTGGGCAGGATATCATCACTCTCACGGAATCACAGAATGTCAGGGGCTGGAAGGGACCTCATCCAGTCCAACCCCACTGCAGAGCAGGATCACCTAGAGCATATCACAGAGGATCCCATCCAGGCAGGTTTTTAATACCTCCAGAGAGGGAGACTCCACAACACCCCTGGGCAGCCTGCTCTGTCATCCTCAGAGTGAAAAATTTCCTCCTCATTTTCTATGCCTCAACCCAGAGAATTTTAAGAATATCTGACTGGTCGAGCTACATCTGCTGTGATGCCAGAGAACAGCCTGGGTATGGTCCTGTAATTCTTCTGTTTCTGGGAAAATCAAATCAAACCCTAGCCCAGCCAGTGCCAGGACTGATTAATGCAACCTGCTGGCAGGCTTGATTGTTTGCTGAATTAATATATGTGTCTGGTTCTTGTGATGACTTAGGTCCTTTTGAGCAGAGGCAGCGCTCCTTTTAATTAGATGGCCAAAGTGCTACTGCCTCAGAATATTTCAGGGTGTTCAGAAAATGTTAATATAAAGCCTAAAGATTTCTTGCTGTGCTTAAAAGCCTCTGAACCGAATATGCTTTTATTGTGCTGACGTGCAGACAGTTGCTGCAAGGGAATGATGTGACTTCAAGTTCACAGTCACTGGTGACATTTTCCTGATGTCATACCTCTACCCCTAAGGGGTGATGGGGTAGGAGGGCAGGAATGTGACTACCAGCCTGACTTTACCTGGTTCATTTTTAAGGAGATAGTTTTTCCCTATAAGCTTCAGTGTATAAGAAGTCAGAAATAAGGGTCTCCTTGTACAGATGATCTCACCTTGATGCTTCCCCCATCTTTCAATGGCTCCATCCAGTCTGCACCTCTTACTGCCTCTGGGTTGACCTTAAAACCCACAGGAATGCTGTATGTTGCTAGGGGATTTGGCAAGTCAGTGGTGGAGATAGAAAAAACCCAACAACCCAGGACCAGGGGCAAAACAGGGAGAAAACATACATGGGGCAAGGAGAAAGGGGCTGTTGAGATCACAGGATGTTAGGGGTTGAAAGGGACCTCCATAGATCATTGAGTCCAACCCCCCTGCCTTGCATCTTCCTGCACTTGTGGCTGGAGGTGGATGGAAATAGCAAGCAGCAGCAGAGTGCTTCAGGATGGCAGGGCAGGGGCTTCTCATTGTGCTTTTGCTTTAAAAGAAACTGTCACCTCACAGAAAACAGGAAAGGGCTACAGCAAGTTTTGTGCTGTGTTTGTTTGCAAGTGAAGGGATTGAGGCATAGGAGCTTCCATGTGAACCTGAGGAAGAGTTTTTTTCACTGTGAGGGTGATAGAGCACAGGAACAGGCTGCCCAGGGGGGTTGTGTAGTCTTCCTCTCTGGAGATATTCAAGAACCGTCTGGATGCATTCCTGTGTGATCTGCTCTAGGTGATCCTGCTCTAGGTGATCCTGCTCTGCTCTAGGTGATCCTCCTCTGATGATGTTTCGAGGTCCCTTCCAGCCCCTGACACTCTATGATCTATGATTTAATGTGCCCTTCCAGCCTTCAGGTTGTCACTGGCACTTGTACCTTGGTTGCTGAGCTCCGACAGCTCAGCACCTCTTGGAGCACTCCAGTGGCAAGCTGTGACCTCTTCTTACCTTTTGTGGTTCATCAGCAGCTCCCTGTGCAGCTCTTGGTGGCTCTTCGAGGCTTTTACAGGATTTAGGAGCTTTTTAGGTTTGATAAGGTCTGGGTTTCCATCTATGTAGTCTGGATGAGTCAGGATATTCCCTCCGTCTGGTCGCTCCCGCTGTATTTCGGTGTACATGGATGCTGGAAGGAAAGAGAAGTGTTTGTGTGAGAAGTCTCACCCCACTGGCAGGTGGGAACCTGCTGGAGCTTTTCTCTCCTGGGCTAGGCAGAGGAGAAGAGCTGCTGCCTGCCCCGGCTGCTGGAAACCCATCTCAGTGTCTGCATGCTTTTGCCTCTGTGTGCTGGTGCAGGTTTTTTAGAGGTTTTAAAAAATAACTCCCCGTGTGTTGTTGATGAGACATTTATTAATTAGATCACTTAACTGACTTTGCCAGCAGCTCGCTTCAGTGGCTGCGGCACTTAGTGCCAAGGATTAATTAATGCAGGATAGGTCTAACTAAAACTGGAAACAGCCATGGCCTGCGGACTGTGCGGACCTGCTGCTTTGGTTGTCCTGGCCGAGGCTGTAGGTCCCTTAGCACAAGAATGGTGGTGGGACTTGAGTGGTTTCCAAAACACCAAGCCTGAGGAAGCTCTGCTGTGTCAGAAATCTCTTGTCAAGGCAAGATTGTGCTGCTAGCCTGGCAGCCTAATGATCAGGATGGTGAGCGAAGCACAATCCTCCCCAGCAGTATGTGATGGTGCTGTGACAATGCCTGTGTTCTGGATGCAAGAACAGGCGCCCACTGTTCCAGGACTGCTGGCAGCTTGGATTTCAGGCAAACCCCAGGGCACGTTCCCTGGCGCTGTTTTTTCAGGCACTCCACTCCTTCTTTGCAAAAATCCCCACGCAAAGTGAGTGCAAGAAGCAGAAGGTATAAGACAAGCCGTGTGTGGTGGGCTGTGCCTTTAAATGCAGAGCACAGTGGGGCTGCCGACAATTATTCAGCGTGTACCGTCTAATCAGGGGCCTAGAAAGGGCAATTTATTCCTGACTATTCACTTGAACGATTTGGACGTTTACCAGTAAGAACAAAAAGTCCTAGGAAAAGGGTGTAGGCAGCTCCATGTCTGCAAGTGTCTCCTTATTACAGTATTTTTGGGGGGCCTGGTGTGAAGTTATATGGGCTGACGGAGCAGCAAGGAAAACAGTTGTTTGGTAATGTTGCCTCTCTCTCTCTTACTGCAATCTCATGTATAAAAGGAATAAAACCTTCTAAAAAGAGGAATCAATAAAAAAGGCAAGAGAAAGCAAGCTGGGTCATTCTTTCCTAGTCAGTAAGTACTTACCAAGTGTGAAGTGGATTGCAATCAAACAGAATTGTGTGAGGAATAATACTGCTAAAGAAATGATTCAATATCAAACAGCTCATTGAATGTTAATGTGGCCAGGGCCCTACTGCTTTGGGAACAAAGCAAAACAAATCAGAGCCCATTACACGAGTGTAATTGGGGTGAATAGTTCAGTACGTATTTAAAGGGTGCTTGGAAGCTGGAACCAGTGATTCCTTGTATCAAATTATTTTCCTCTAGGATCATACATCACTGCTGGCAGAAGGGATGGTAGCAAGGTTTGATGTTTGATGGCAAGTGCCAGGCTGACTCAAAACCCCTCTGAGATCAGACTCCACAGGTTGAAGCTCAGGGCTCAGTGTTGCCCTCCTGAGAGATGCAGAACAGCAAAAGGTTAAGACAGCACAAGTTCATGGCTGACTTTTGTTAGGTGAAAGCCAGGTTTGAGACAATGGGAAAACATGTGAGGTTTGCACTGGAGTAGATTTGATTTTTTTCCTTCTTCCTTCTTCTATTTCTTCCCACTTTAGTTTTTGTTGTTGTTGTTTGTTTGGTTTTGTTTTGTTTTTCCTCCTCCCCCCAACAGGAGAAGAGACAGAAAACACCAAGGTACAAAAGCAAAGGCACGAATGAAATAGATGAGCTCCCATTTCAAGTGGCAAAGCAATGTCTTAATTCTTTCAACAAAAAAAGTCTCTCCATGGAGTAACTTAAATAAAGTGCCAGCTGTTTTCAATGGACACAGGTTTTGGACAGCCCTACCAACAGACAAGCCTCAGTGTCACTGTGTTTCCCTGTCTTTTCCCACTGTTCTTGTGCCATTGTTTTAGTCCAGAGCTGCCTCCGGTGACAGAGATGCCCACAAGTGCTTGTGTGCTGGATACCAACCCCTGCCAAATGAGAAGGGCTGAGGTGTATTGATCTTGGATTTGTCCATCTTAAATCCACCTGTTGTGCTCTGCCAGGGGATAATGCAGCGAGCAGCGAGCGTGGAAGGATTACACAGCCAACCAAGCCTGAAGGAACAGCCTGGATGCTGTCAGTGGCTGCAACTGTAGTGACTTTGGTGGTTTGTTTGTTGGGTTTTTTTCCATACCAAGTAGCCCTGCTGCTAAGTTGTGCTAGCTCTTGGGTCACTGGTGCAGCACTTGTACAGTTTTGCCCCGGGCTCCCTGATGTATGTGTTTGTTTTTGCAGCTCAGGAGCCTGAGTCCCTTCTTCCCTACCTACAAGACCCAGGTCCTGGGAGATTTGCTGTCCCCACAGCCACACAGTGCTAATGCCCAGCAGTGTACAGCACTGTTGCACAATGTCATCCAGCCCTTCAGGTTGTTCTTGTAGTGCTTCCACCCTATCCACACTGAGGATGATTGGGGGAGGACCTCTGCTGTCTTGGGAAACCTTCTGCTTACACAGCACCACAGTGAGCCTGGAGGCTTTGAATTGGCAAGTGTGATTATATCCAGACTAAGGTTGCATGGCTGAGGCTTGCAAAGAAGCAGCAATTTATCAGTCTATTCACTGAAGGCAGGTGGGGAGCTTTTTCTTGAAACTAGTAGAAATGAAAATACTTGGAAGGAAAGAGTGGGAGGAACTGAAACTGAGTGGAAGCATTTCTGACCAGGGGACTGTTAAATCAGCATATCCTCACAATGAGTGCAAACTGCCTCAACAGTGCTCTGGAGGCCAGGACACAGCAGGTAGCTCTGAGCTTGGTTTTGCTGTGCTAGGTGTGCCTAGGGGTGTGCAGACACCAACCTTGGAGGGTTTGGCTTCCAGTGGGTGTCCATACTGCTGTCCCAGGAACAAAGTCAAAACCTTGAGCTTGTCCCTGCCTAGGATTGGAAGGAGCCTCACTACAAGAATAGCACTTTACAGAATCACAGAATCACAGAATCACAGAATGTCAGGGGCTGGAAGGGACCTCAAAAGCTCATCCAGTCCAACCCCCTCTGCCAGAGCAGGAGCACCTAGAGCAGATCACACAGGAACACATCCAGGCAGGTCTTGAATATCTCCAGAGAGGGAGACTCCACAACCCCCATGGGCAGCCTGTTCCAGTGCTCACAGTGAAAAAATTCTTCCTTATGTTTCCATGGGACTTCCTATGCCTCAGCTTCCACCCATTGCCCCTTGTGCTGTCACTGGGCAACACCCAGCAGAGCCTGGCTCCAGCCTCCTGGCACTCACCCTTTACATAAACATGAATGAGGTCACCCCTCAGGCTCCTCTTCTCCAAGCTGAAGAGCCCCAGCTCCCTCGGGCTGTCCTCGTAAGGAAGATGTCCTACTCCCTTTAAACCTCCATGAGACCTTAGTCTGGAACAGTTCAAGGAATGTCTTTATTTGCATTGAGCAGAAAATGAAAAATGAGAATATAAAAACATTGCTGTGCCTGAAACACAGCTTGGGGTTATGCTGGGAGTAAGGACAGGGCATCCTTCCTCCTGCAGGTTGGCAGATAGGGACTCAGTGCAAAATGTTTCTCGTGTAATAGATCTATCATCTTCAAGATCTGATGTAATTCATGCCCGTGTAAGGGGAGACAGACTGCTATCAGGCTGCTTTTTGTCATTATTTATAGTGGTAGAGGTATAAATCAAGCCAGGTCTCTGCAGTGGATTTACAGCAGGATGTCTGGTTTTGCATGATTCAGCTGTAGATCAATGAACAAGGCTCTGCTCTGGCACCTCCTCGGCCACCATCATAAATCAGCAAAAGGTGTTAGACATTTTTATATTGTTCTTGGCAGGATATAAACAGAAAAATACATGTGCATTTTAATACCCTCTGCTGTGCTCAGAAAGGCAGTGTGACCTTTCAAATAGATCTGCTTTCAGGTGTTGCTTATAAGAAGTAGCTGTGTTGGCTCCAACCTGCTCAGCCATTTGCTTGCTTTTAAATATTTTCCCCTTCCTTATTTCTAGAAGCCTGAAGCTTTCTAGGAAAAGTACATTTCCAAGTGACTTTTCCGTGAGTCAAAGGCAAGACTGCTTGGATGAAGAATCACAGCATCACAGAATGTCAGGGGCTGGAAGGGACCATGAAAGCTGATCCAGTCCAACCCCCCTGCAGAGCAGGATCACCTAGAGCAGATCACACAGGAATGCATCCAAGTGGGTTTTGAGTATGTCCAGAGAGGGAGACTCCACAACCCCCCTGGGCAGCCTGTTCCACTCTTCTGTCACCCTCACAGGGAAAAAATTCCTCCTCATGTTTAAGTGAAACTTTCTATGCCTCAACTTCCACCCATTGGTCCTTGTGCTGTCGTTGGGCATCACCCAGCAGAGCCTGGTTCCAGCCTCCTGGCACTCACCCTTTACATCTTTATAAACATTGATGAGGTCACCTCTCAGTCTCCTCTTCTCCAAGCTAAGGAGCCCCAGCTCCCTCAGGCTCTCCTCATAAGAGAGATGTTCCATTCCTGAAGCCAGGGCTACTGGCAGATGCTTGGACTTTGTGCATGGTGTGATCTCTTCTCCCAGTCATAGCTGTGAAAGAAGCTCCCAGTTCTGATTAATTCTCTAGGAGACCCCACAGGGAATACTCAACATCTTTGAAATGGCCCAGAAACCAACCACCCTCCTGGCCCGGGGTGCAGGCTTGGCTGGAGGAGGAAGATGACATTTGAGTCTCCTGGTCTGTTCTGCCCTCAAGCAAAGCTCAATTTTCTGCTCAGGCTGTCTGGAAGTGCTTATCATAGAATCATAGAATGGTAAGGTTGGAAGGGACCTCAAAGATCATCTAGTTCCAACCCCCTGCCATAGGCAGGGACACCTCCCACTAGTACAGGTCACTCAAGGCCTCATCCAACCTGGCCTTGAACACCTCCAGGGAGGGAGTTGTATAACACCCCAGTTTCTGGGAGACTTGGGATAAAATCACCAACCTGCAACCCTGGGGTAAACAGATTCTAATCAGCCCCTGTCTTTTGGGAAACAAGGTATCAGGCAGTTTTGGTGCAACACACAATGCCTCTGAGAACCAGAATGCTGACAGCAACACAGTAGCTACACCCTACTAGGAACCTGTGTGGCTTGGGATGCTAAGCTGCTTTTGTGCAGCCCAAGGCAAGGAGAAAGGTTTCAGCCTGCTCCTGGAGAGGAGGAAGAGGACTGGCTCATGCCCAGGTTGAGGGATGGGGGCCTCCTGAACAACTTGGCTGTGGCTGGAGCTGAGCTATGCAGACCTGTGCTGCTGCAGCTGTTTGGTTTTCCCTCACTCGTGGGAGATGCCCTTCCCAGAGTGTTGAGGAATAAGTGAGTTGTCTCTTTGTGCTGAGTTTCCCTGTGAACCCCTCTCTGCAGGGACTCTGTGCTGTCTGCTGCTTCCTGTGCTGCTGTGGCAGCCTGCTTCACTGTCCTCTTGGGAGGGAAATAATCCCCAGGAATGTTAAGGGGATTAATGGCCCTGGAAAGGGCAGGTAACCCTTATGCTTATGGCTGCCTGCTTGGCTCCAGCTGTTCTTCAGAAGGAGAAAATCAGAAGAGGTTAACAAGAAAATAATCTGTAACTGATGGATTTAGAAAACTGCAGGGTAGAGGTCTGGGCTCATGCTCAGCACTCCTCAGCTTGGGGCTGTGTAGGAGAAGGGAGGGTGCAGCAGGTCACAAGCTGCTTTTAGCAGGTCTCCATGTGAAATGCTTCTTCCCCTTTGACTTTTGCCAACCTCGCTGTGCCATCCTGCCCCTCTGTGACCTGCTGGCCCTTCCCCTGCTCATCCCTCAGCTCTTTTCCAAGCCACCTGCCAAACGCATTTCTCCTCCTTCAGCACTGCCTCCCCACTCTGCAGCATGCTCTGCCCCATGCAGTGATGCCCTCTTGGTTCTCAGCAACCTTCACTCACAAAGCTGTTCATGCCAGCTTCTGCAGCACAGGTCAGTGCTTAGCTTTAGGTGCAAACTATAACGCAAAAGCATTTTGCAGTCTTCTACTTCTGTTGCCTGTGTCATTTGAGAACTGATTTTCCAAGCAGAGCATCTCAGGAGAGGTTTGTCTATAGGGGCAGATGATTACCAGATCACCCTTTCTAGGCAGAGAATGGGCCTCTGGCAAATACCATCCACATAAAACCAGGCAGAAGGCATTATTTGGGGATGGGATCTAAGTTCAGGGAACATTGCTGTTTGTAGTTCTGTGAAACCCTGACACTTGGTAGAAGGGCTGAGACTGAGCAAAATCCAGAGTCAAAAACCTGGATCTGGATTTGTAAAACCACTGATCCAAGGGGACCATTTCTTGGGCAGAAATGATCACTTAAAATTGTGGCCACAGGGAAGAACCTCTGGTTTTCTGGGTGCCTGGGGTTTATTCATGAATATGCCTCATTTAAAGACCCAACTGATTAATGAGGGGCTGCTGAAAGGAGCTGGCCATGCACATCCTGTAAGTAAGGGGATGGCAAAACCAAGACACTCCATACAGGTCAGCAGAGCTGGTTTAAAGCTATTTACACAACTGACCCTGGGAAATAATGTGAGTTTCTGACACATTTAACTGCAATCATTGGGGGAACCTTCCCTTTTCTGGGCTACAGCTTCTAATAGCATCTGCTCCCCAGTGTGAGGGAGCCATACCTGACACCCTTCTCCTTGGGAAGGCTGAGAGAAGCCAGCCTGCCCTTACACTCTGCCAGGGTTTGCATGTGTAAGTGGAGATGTGTGGGGTCTTTAAACCAGCCTCAGGTCCTTTTAAGCAGGGGGACATCAACACTCCTACCAGCTAACCAAAAGGTAATGGCTTGGTTTTTTTTTCCACTTCAGAGAATGAACTTTCAGTCAATGTATTTCCATTGTCTGAAGTGGGACTGCAGTTTGGCCCTGTGGCTTTTCCCACGAGAGTGCAATGGCAGCAAAGGTCATGCTGTGTGTTCAGTCCTACAGAGAAGGAAGCTGAGAGTGTGTCTGTCGCTTTGCGCTCTTGAATTGGTGGCATTTGCTAATTTGCTTGGCTTTCCTATAGGTAATTATTTGTATTTTAAGACACAGAATAGCTGTGGTTGGCATCATGGGGCCCGGAAACATTTGCTTGTGAGCTCCAAAGCTCTGTGCAGTGAGAGCAGCTTTTGGGTGTGCAGCTGCTTTGGATCTGCTGCCAGGAGGACAAGCAATTCAACCTCAGAGCTGCACACTTGTTGGAAGTCGCTTTCTGTGTGGCTGGCATGTTCAGGGCAGAGTGAGGTACCCAGATGCCAGCTTTAGGCTGTGAGATGTGGGTGCTGCCTGATGGGGAGGGGTCACAGTGCCTGGAAGCCCTTTGGTGGGTGATTCCCCACAGCTGAACCCCCAAAACATTCCTTAACATGCCAAGTGGTCCCTGTGTAGCCAAGCCCAGGGAAAAAAAAATCCCTGTCATTCCTTCACATTAGCTTAATGGCTGCTGTGGCTGAGTGCCCTGGTGATGGATGATGAACTTAACAATGATGATGATGTTAATAATAATGATGATGATAACTATTATAATAATAATATGGTGAGCCCAAGGATTGGCAGATCCTAATTGTTACCAGCTCCCATCTTCACTGTGATTCTCCTCACCTCTGGTTCCTGTGGTGCCAGCAGCTCAGGAGCATCTCATACCGATGGAGCTGGCACACTCCCCCTTGCTTGTCACCAGGCGACCGTGTCACTGACAAATGATACGTGTGCTCCGGAAAGGAGGCAAAGAGCCTTTGTCTGCTTTTAATCTATGCTTCTTAATAATTCAGTAAGGCTAATTCTGGTATTTATAATGCAATAGGCTGAATGTGACTAGAGGTGGTCGCCGTCGGAAGCAGTTCCCAGCTATCAGGTGGCTGCCTCAGGGCAGCAGGTGCACACATCCTGGGGATCCTCCTCACCTTTGCTTAGCCCTAATAGTCAGGAATAAACCCCATGAGGTCATGAGAGTGGACACAGGAAGAAAACCCTGATGGAAATGTCAAATGAGGTGGGGGGACTTGGCTTTGCAGTTCCTAGCACCACTGCCACATGTCACCACTATTCCTGCCTGTGCCTCTCTGCTGAGCAGACGCTGGGGATGGGGCTGCCCTCCATTACATCCAGTGCTCCCCACCAGCACAGCCGGTGTTCTCCCACCCGTACAGCCAGTGTTCTTCCACCAGGATAGCCAGTCCCTCCAGTCCAGCCAGTGCCCCCAGTCCTGCCCACCCTTGCCAAGTACCATACCAGCACTGCAGCCCCTGCGGCTGGAGTCCCCCATTTACACCCTCAGTGCACACACCTAAGAAGGGCATAGAGGGGATCTCTGGGCTCAGCCTGGGATGCTCACACACCACCACCTGCAATCACTCCAAATGTAAAGCACCTTGGATGTCATCATGGTCACCCACTGAGCTTTGTGCTCGTGCATGCCTCTTTGGAAGAGAAATCCCAGTGGGTTTGGGGCTAGCTGAGCTGTCTGGTGCCTAAAAGCTACCAGTTCCCTGTTTCACGACAGCTAACGCTGGAAGTGCTTGTACAGTCAGGCAGCAGCAAGCTCCCCTCTGCCTGAAGTTCATTTAATTACCTTGGACTATGACAAGCAAAGATAACAAGGCTGGGATCCCACTGTTAGCAATCACCAAGGGACGTCACCCCCCTGCCTTTTGCAAGCACCACGCGGAGCGCCTTGTTTGGTTTTGTCAGGCGGTGACAGATGTTTAGCAGGCATTTCTCAGTCACAAAGTTGCTGTTAATTTCTCATCAAATATTTGCTCGGTGCATGTGCCCGCCCGTGCTAGATATGCACATCAATCATTAACGAATGTTTCAACGCGGCTCAAAGGTATTTTTTTTGTTGAACACAGAGAAAATTCTCCCACGTCGATTGGCAGCGATTGTATTAGCCAGTGCCCCCTGTCCAGCCCACTGCCTCTCCCAGCAGGTTTGAATCGCAGGGTGGATTTGCTTAGAAAATTTCTTGAGGGGCTTGTTTTGAAAGGCAGAAGCAGCAGGATGCTGAGAAGCAGAAGCAGCTACTGGAGTATTAAGGTAACATGATAGCTCAAATAAAATTTAAGCCAGGGTCCAAAGTCACCTGTGTGTAAACACTTAGACAGCGGAGACCAATCCCATGAGGGGGTCAGCGGACAGTCCCTGCCAGGTGAGGACCTGGCAGAGATGTGAAGACCACCCTGGAGCAGCTAGTGGGGGACCCTGGACTTACCTGATTTCTGCAGCGTGGCCCTGGGGAGCCCGGGGGAAAGGTGCTGCCCCGTGCCCCACGACATGGGGCTGCAGGGGCTGAGGCTGGCACTTCTGCTCGGCTGTGCTCGCGCCTGCATGACTTTTGGCAAGGTCCAGCGACGCTGCCTGGCTCCTGCCAGGTGTCTCTGGCAGGAACAGGGACGGAGGATCACGTGGAGGTGGCTGCTGCACCGGTGCTGCCTCTCTGCTGCTCTCACCACCCTACTGGGACCGCAACAAGGGCCGGAGCTCAGCCGGCAGCAGCCAGTGGCTTTGCTCCACTCCTCAGTGCCAGTCCCAAAAGTCTCTCTCTGCCACCCTGAAAACTTGGTCCCTTCGCTCTTCGTTGCTGGATGATGTTTTCCCAGGATAGATGAACAAGCTAAGCGTCTGTTTCCCCCAAAGCAAACAGCTCTGTGCGTGCCCGAGCAGCCCGCTCAGCACAACTGCTGCTGCCGGCAGAGAGGTCGTGTCCCTGCTCCACGGAGGACGACTTCTCCTAAGCATGCCTTAACCATGCTCCTGGAGAAATCAGATCGCCCCAGAGGAAGCCGCACGCCCACTCTCTTTAGCAAGCACTGCAACAGCCAAGCCCGGCACCAGGGCAACCGCTCGAGTTATCGTGATTGTTCCCTGGAGTGCTGCAACACCCTGTCCTCTGCTGCCTGCAACACCCTGTCCTCTGCCAGCTGCAACACCCTGTCCTCTGCCAGCTGCAACACCCTATCCTCTGCCGCCTGCAACACCCTGTCCTCTGCCGCCTGCAACACCCTGTCCTCTGCTAGCTGCAACACCCTGTCCTCTGCCAGCTGCAACACCCTGTCCTCTGCTAGCTGCAACACCCTGTCTTCTGCCGCCTGCAACACCCTGTCCTCTGCCAGCTGCAACACTCTGTCCTCTGCAGCCTGCAACACCCTGTCCTCTGCTAGCTTTAACACCCTGTCCTCTGCTGGCTGTGGTAAGGGCCAGGGGAGCAGCTGCTGGTTAGGACTGCGGGAGGGAGAAGCAGGCCATGCACGGAGACATGGGCATCCTGGTGGCACCAGGGCTGGGTGATGTTGCTGCATCACTGCCCCAGGCTCCCACTGCCCAAGGGTCTCATCCTGGTGAGATGCAGCCCCTGCCTGAATTGGGCTTCCTGTTCCCTTCCTCAGTGTGGCTGGAGGTGGCCTTGAATTTCCACAGGCCTGGGAAAACAGAGGCTGCAAAGCTAGGGGAGGAGATGGAGTTAACTCCCCTCAGCAGCTCCTTTTGTCTTTTAGGTGGATGCTGTAGTCCAGCTCTGCTCAAGTTGCCTCATCTCAGCCTACAAATACCCAGCATCTTGATCTCAGGAGGTCGGCAGAGATGGACAGAAACCATATCCGCTTAGAAGAAGAGAATAAGGGAAGCTGGAGGGCACTGCCATGTGCATTCATATGCACCCATAGGTGCATGCATGGCCATGTCCACATCTTATTTTCATGCTGTCAGCCCTGAGGACTGGAGAAAGAGGCCAGGGGTGCTTACTCACTTATTTTCACCTCTCCACATACTGCTCTTCTCCACATCCCAGTATTTTCCTCTATCCCAGCCAGGTTCTCCAGCCAAGGGCTCATCAGTGCTGGGTGTGACCAGAAGCCTTAGCCTCTCCCATCTAACCTCTCAAAGCCCTTGTTGGGGCAACAAGGACTGCTGGCACTCACCTGAGCTGCTGCTCCTGGGCTTGCTGCTTCCACTTGGACATTTGCGCTGAAGCGAATATTCTTTCTGGAGGGAAAAAAGAGAAGTGAGAATGACTGTGGCTCTGTTACAGTGAGAGGAGGAGCTGCTGGTCATCTGCTACTAGAGACTTCCAAAAATTAGGTTGTTTGTTTTTTGTTTTTTTTTTCCTCCTGACCAGAAGCTGTTAAATTTAGTTGACACAAAGCATCAGATGCAGGAGGTGAGAGGCAGGTTGGTCTGCATTCCCCTGTGTGTGGTGTGTGCGTATGTGTCCTCGTGTCAGCATGGTCAGCCCATCCTGACCAGCTGTGGGTTAGACACAGACAGGGTTTTGAAGATCTCACACAGCATTTGCCCCTAGACCAAGGGTGTGATGAAGGAGAGGGCTTTAAATGGAGGGGTTGTGCAGTTTGCTCAAACTGCAACCTCATGAGCCCACGAGCTTTTCATGGCTGTGCAGATTCCCCTCATGTTGCCCATTGCCCCGTAGCCTGGCTGCTCACTGCACACTCCAGAGAATCACCTGGCTCACTTCTAAACTGAAAAAGAGCTAGATGCACATCTGTACGGCTGCTCTTGGGTTGCCTTTGAATAAGCTAAAGCTCAACACCTGGTGCTGAGCTTCGCATCTGTCAGTTCACTGAAGATGTGTCAAAGAGGGAAAAGAGCATCAATTTGAACCTGCCTTGGGCTCCTGTGCAAGTGTGGCTCTGGCTGGTAGGTGAAAAGTTCTGTGATCCACCAATGCCTTCTTTCAGCTGAGTAAAACAGTTTGGGAAAAGGCAAGCTGAAATTTCTGGACATGTTTCTGTCCGATACGCCCTAGTGCCTGACCACTGCACATCTGGAGTCCTCTCTTCAGGGAAATGGGTTTGTGGGGTGCTTAGGACCTCCTGTCCTGAAACACAGCACCCTTCATGGCAAAACTGTTTCTCTAGGAGCTCCTTGCACAATGGTTGTCTTTGCTACCTAAATTAGTAAGCAATCTCACCCTGTGCTCCTGAGTCTTTGAGATGAACAAACAGCCTTTGTATTCCTGCTGTAGCTCCCTGCAAGTGGCTGTGTGAAGGCGGCTGATTGCTGGGTGATATTTATCTGGAGTGGCTCCTGCAGACAAGTTGCGTCATGCACCAGCTGCCCCCGTGTTTCTGGTGGGGTGCCTTCATGTCCTAGGAGAAGGTGACATGGGGAGCTCCCGCCAGCATCCCTCATTGTGGCTCCCGTGCTTGGCATGATCCTGTATTGCTGTGAGTGCTGTGGGGGTTTTGCAGGCGAGATGTCACACAGCACACATACAGGCTGGTGATGAGTGGATTGAGAGCAGCCCTGCGGGGAAGGACTTGGGGGTGCTGGCTAATGAGGTGCTTGATGTGAACTGGCAACGTGCACTGGCAGCCGAAAAAGCCATCCATATCCTGGGCTGCATCAAAAGATGTGGGGCCATCAGGTCAAGGGGGGGTGATTCTGCCCTTCTGCTGTGCTCTTCTAAGACCCCACCTGGAGTACTGTGTACAGCTCTGGTGCCCCCAACACAAGAGAGACATGGACCTGTTGGAGAGAGTCCGGAGGAGAGCTGCAGAGATTGTCAGAGACTGAAANGAGCTGCAGAGATCGTCAGAGACTGAAACACCTCTCCTCTGTGGGCAGGCTGAGGGACTTGGGTCTGTTCAGCCTGGAGAAAAGAAGGCTTCAGGGAGACCTTAGAGTGCCCTTCCAGTACCTGAAGGGGCCTACAGGAAAGCTGGAGAAGGACTACTTGTAAGGATATGTGATGACAGGACAAGGGGCAATGGTTTTAAACTAGAGCAGAGTAGATTTAAATTAGACACTAGGACGAAGTGCTTTGCTATGAGAGTGGTGAGACACTGGAATAGACTGCCTAGAGAAGTTGTGGATGCCTCATCACTGGAAGTGTTTTAGACCAGGCTGGATGAGGCTTTGAGCAACCTGGGCTAGTGGGAGGTGTCCCTGCCCATGGCAGCAGAGGTGGAATTAGATGATCTTTAAGGTTTCTTCCAACTCAAGCCTTTCTATGATTCTATAATCCAGGTGGGGGTGGTAGGGGAATGGGGGGACTGTCTTCATGCCAAGAGCTGGCAGAATCATAGAATTGTTTTGGCTGAAACGCTGGCATGGCTGTGATGAATATGCCCCTGGGCTGTCACTGATGAGTGGCTGTGTGGTTAATGAATGAGTGCTGGGAAGAGAAAGGAGACTCGGAGGAGCCCACACCAGGTCCTCCTTACTGCAGCTGTGCATTAGATCGATTTTAAACTGCTTGAGTTACGATGCCAAATGATGCTGGCTGCTGGCTGTCCTTTCTCTAGCCGGCTGCTGTGGCACCAGGAGCTTTCTCCTGTGCATTTAAAACCCCCAGACATGTCAAGTGAGCACCCAGCACAAACTGTGGCTTTTCCAGGGTTGTGTAATGCAGCCAGGCGACATGATGGCAACGACAGAGAGATACTGCTGCCGCCCAGCTGGGCTTGCTGTCCGCCTGCCCACCGCACCAGGGAGCCTGGGTACAAGCTGTGAATTACAGAGCAGACAGCTCTGCCTGGCCCTGCCTGTCTCTATCTTTATTAAATCTCTACTCTCAGTGTGGGGTTGGTTAGGAGTGCAGCTTTGCTGTCAGTCACGTCTGGTCTCCTGATCTGCAGACAAAATTCTGGCCCCACTGAAGTCATCCAGGGCTGGGACTTGAAGGGAGACAGCATTTCACCTCCCACTGCAGGGAGGTCCAGGGGGCTGGTTAAATGCTTCCTCTGACGGATTCATGGTAGACATTGGCTGAGGTGGTGCCTGGGGTGGTGAGGACCAGCCAGGCTGCCCAGCCCTGCCTCCTACTTCCTGAGCACTGGACCCCAGCACAAGCTTTGTGCAACCTAGGAAGTCATACTGATTGTACTGTGACCTTGGCAATGGCAGAGCTTTGCCCCGGTAGCCTGTCCCCTCCGTGTTATGGGATGGCTTGGAAACACACTCCTGCTAAACTCCACTCAAGCCATGAGTTGTGTTTGCAGAGCAGGATGGCTTCTTGCACCTCTCCAGCTAACAATGGGGAGTTAATGATTGCCCAGATGATAGATTTTTGTCTGTTCCCCACAGGACAAAGCAAGGGACTGGACTCTGTCCCCAACCCAGCTGTGCAGGACAGGAACCACAGGAGTCAGAGAGCTGCTTCTGTCACAGTGAGGGCTCAGACAGGGAGGGTGTATTGTAATAAATGGGTGGTAAATGCCCCCTCTTTCCCAAAACCTCCCCAAGCCCCCATGTGAAAATCACTTCCGTTTGTTGCCAGGAGTAAGAAGCAGTGATAAAAATCTGTCACCTGACAGTAACACTGTGCCCCTCTGCAGGGGGGCAGGACAGATGAAATATGCCAGGCAGATGAAGGAAGAACTGCCCCAAGCCCACACGATGTTTCCATAAGTGACAGCAGCATCCAGAATGCAGTGACTCTGGCCAGGGAATTTCTCCAGCAATAGAGGGAGCATCCTGGATGCTACTGATGGGAGCAGGTACCCCTGGCCCGAAGGCCAGCTCCTGCTTCTGATCCCCAGCCTTCTTTGAGCATGTCAGTGAGGAGACCTACCACTTGAGCTGCAATTAGCCTGGCCATTAAGTGGGGTTGAATGTAACAAAGCAACACGAACTATCAATAGTAGGTAGTCTCATGTTCTGCTTTTACTATTGTATGTTACTCCCAGGCATCCTGGGCATCATTATATTGCAGTAGGACTGTTCTTGGCCTTGACTCCAACACAAAGAACTCCTGTTTGGAGGCAATTTTGTAGCTGTAGGCTGCTTTGACCCACCAGCTCTAAGCAGGCATCCACCTCCGTGGCTCCCTGCTCAGGGAGTGCAGTGCTCCTGCTGCAGCTCAAGGCCAGCCTCCCTGTGTAAACCATTAATCAGTGCTACTTGTCCTACACGTGGGTGCTCTAATATTTGCTTGCAGCAAAATTGATAGCTGATAATTCTGGACCGTGTTTTTGCTTTGATGAAAGTGGTTAGGGAAATGAGCTGCCAGTGTGGTCAGAGTGTGAGCCACAGAAGAGGTGAGGAGGATGGCTTTGGGCAGGTACAGATTCATACAGGTGCCATTAAGGTGCAGTATCATAGCATCTATATTGGACTGTAGCCAAAGTCTGAGCTAATAAATCAGGCAAGAAATTGCTGCAATCAGATCGTGGTGCTAAAGAGCTGTTACAGAGGGTGAAATGCCACCCGGGCTGAGAATTGATGTGAATCTCCTGCACACCTGGTTTTGGGAGGGAGGCACCATTAGCAGGGCTGAAAGGTGCCCAGTAGATGGGCTTAGAGAAAGGTACTTTGCCCATAAAGAGCTGTAGCAGCTGTTGACATCAGTGTTCAGTAAATGAAATGATTAAAATACTCTTATTGCTTAACCCAGAGGCTTAGATAGAAGTTGTCATGACCTGGAACAAGGCCTTGATGGTTGGCAGATTGAAGCCAGCATTTCTGTGTATGATGAAGCCACAAAACATGCCATTTAGAGGTTAGCCAAACTGTACTCTACCACTGCTTTCAATTACCTCCAAAAAAACTCTTGCTGCTCCCAGTGCTCTGTATAAAAATGCCCTTGGATGCTGAGATACCTCTAAGCTTTTGCCCAAGTCTCCTGTGTTATGGCTGAATTCTGGTCTCGCTGCTCATCTGCAGCAGCTGGGACTGATCCAGAGAGCTCAGTGAAATCACTGGAAGAAACTTTTGAGGATTAGTAAAGACTTTTTCCTGTCTGTGATGTCAATGCACAGAAATCTGTCAGCTCAATTGTTTTGCTGCCCAGTCTCACCATGTGAGGTGCTGAGGCTTTTTTGATTCCGCAGCCTGGCGCACATGTTTGCTGAGATGAAACCATGTTCTTGTTAAGCAGAAGCACAATCGACAGCATACTCCAGCACCTAGTATCGCTGTTAACTCTCTCCTGGCCTTGGCTGGAGGAAATGATGCAGTTTGGATGAATTTCCAAAGTATCCTGAGGGCTGGGCGAGGCAGTATAAGCCTCTCTCCCCCCGGACCTGGCAGACTGTGCTCTGCCTTCCTGGTGGAGGTCATGAGGCAGCTGCTATCTGGGCTGTCGAGAGAAACTGTGAGTTCCTCTCTCTTCCAGGGGCAGAGTGATGCTGGGTTCAGGAGAGTTACTTCCCAGCAGGGAGCTTGACCGTGCACATTCCTGTGCTCCCAGCTCATTGTGAGGCGCTGTTATTTTGGCAGGTTTTGCAATCGGGACTGGCAGGCACCCAGGAGTCAATGTCCAGGCACATCCCAGCATTCCTGAGCCAGCAGCTATGAAATCTGCTGCCGTGACACTGCCCTTGTCATGGGAAAGGGTCTCAGCAGGGTCTCAGAACCACCGCGGCAGCCAGCGCTTGCTCCAGCCCAGTGCCCAGCTCCAGCGCTCCGTGTGCCAGGCTGCCTGCTGCTCTGCTGCCCTTCTCCAGCCCTTTGCACAGCACACCTGCCCGGGGTGAGCAGGTTTTTCAAGTGAAGCCATGAGCTTGTGTTACTCCTGGTCGCTGGGCACAGCCATAGCTGCTTTCACGATCGTATTGCAAAGGAGTCTGAGAAATATCAAGTTATTGGTGTAGCATTTCATCACCGCTCTTTTGACCTCTGCAGGTCTGCAGCACTTCTTGGGCTGAGGGTGGATGCTTGTGGCTGTGCCGTGAGGGCAACCATCAGCCTTGGGGATTTTTTGGCAACAGCAATTTGTAAACTTAGGCTGGCAGAAGGAGGCTGGACTCTCAGTCTGGACAGGGAGCCAGGCTTACGTTACTGCAGCTCCCATCCTGCTCTCGGGAAGCACCATCCAGGTGGCCACTTTGCTGGCCAGTCAGGTGGAAAATTGCAAATGCTTCAGATAGCAGTTGATGTTATTTTATTCATAGAGAAAACACAATTTGACACAGATGAGTGCAGCGCTGACCTCTGCCTGTCTTTGTTACCAGTGTCACTCCTCACCCAAATCCTCCTGGTGGAGCTGGCCCCAGAAGGTCAAGCCCAACCCTCCTGCAGCCACGAAGGCTGGCAAATCGAGTCTGATTTCACAGACTGCCTGAAAGAACAGTGGGAAACGCTGGGAGCA
>WBNM01002024.1:10016-54474 GCA_013399055.1 Ramphastos sulfuratus | reverse complement strand
AAAAAAAAAAAAAAAAAAAAGGCTGAAGAAGAGGAGAAGGAACAGCATGGGAAGGGGAACTCTGCAGAGCCACCAGCTCCGGGCCAAGGACCCCTGCCGACCTCCGCGCTGGAGCTAAGCAAATGCTGCTCCCCTGCTGCACGGGGTCCTGCGGCTGGGGAGATGGAGTGCAACGCTCCAGCCCTCTGCCGAAAATTTCCTGCTGATTAATGAGAGCAATCAGTGGCAGGGCTCAGCCCCGCGGCAGCCAGCGTGTGAGGCTCATTTGTCAGCATTCAAGCTGCCTGTGAAGCCTGATGTCCCGCTGCGAAGGGCACGGAGTGGCTCTTGGCAGCCCCCTAGCACAAATCGAAGCGGTGCTTCCATCCATCCAGGCATCCATCCATCTATCAGTGTGGTGCTGATGGATTTGCTGTTCTCCCTTGATCCTAAGGAAACCTTCACCTGCAGTTGAGTGCTTTTTAATCTGATCCCTTGCAACCTGCAGAGCACGTAGCAGTGCTGCATGCCAGGACAAGGCCGAATTCTCACGCTGCTACCTGTTGGCAATACCTGCATCACCCACCTCAGTGGTGTTAGCAGCAGTTAAGTTGTTGCCAAGGATAAGCCATTTTTTACCTGTCTCAGGAGCTTATTTTCACCCTGTGCTGGAGGTGTGCTGCCACTGATGATGTGAAAGACTGCTCCACTATTTCTAGGGCTGCTGCTGCTGCTGCTGCACAGGAAGAGCATCAGTCACTGGCACAAAAGGGCTCCAGCAGTTTTGGAGAGAATTGCTGTCATGCTGCAGAGACACCATTAAGACACTCTAAAATGCCTTGAAGAATGACATTTTGCAAAAACGAAGGCTTATGCTACATGAATAATAGAGACAATATTTATTTCTGGCACTGTGCCTTGCTGTCTCGAAGGCACCAGGATACAGTGGCATCATTACTCTGTTTCACAACTAGGGACTACATGCCAGGGGCCAAGGATAGTGCTGCCATCAAAAATCTGCTCTTCTGATGCCTCTTTGTTGTGCTTTTTAACTGGCCACGGTCACTAGAATTGGTCCCTAGCTTTGAAAAATGGGGTTGTGAAAAATAAGGGCAGAAATATGAAGGGGACCTACAGGAAGGCTGAGGAGGGACTATTTACAAGGTCTTGTAATGACAAGACAAGGGACAATGGATTTAAACTGGATGTTAGGAGGAAGTTCTTTACAGTGAGGGTGGTGAAACACTGGTACAGGTTGCCCAGGGAGGTTGTGGCTGCTCCCTCCCTGGAGGTGTTCAAGGCCAGGTTGGATGAGGCCTTGAGTGACCTGTTCTAGTGGGAGGTGTCCCTGCCTATGGCAGGGGGTTGGAACTAAATGATCCTTGAGATCCCTTCCAACCCTACCATTCTATGATTCTATGAAATGCCCCAGCAGCTCCAGGGGCTGCTGGCAGCAGGCTGGTGAGGCAGAGCAGGATGGTCTGTTCCCTGTGGGCAGTATGTGCCAGCAGCAGCCAGTCAGGTCTTGTGCATGTGGGACAAAGGGAAGGGGCCAAAAGGGAAGAGGTTTGGCTGTCATCTGGGACGAGATGCCACCTGCCAGTTTGCCTGCCACCCTGGGCTGCAAAAGGAGGAGACAGTGAAGGAAGAGGTGAAACATCCCTGTTATTGCAGGGGTCATGAGAAGGCAGCAAGCATCACTTGAACAAGTCCCCCCCAGGAGCAGAGCAAAGCAGTAAAGCAGTGAAGCCTTTAATTGCTTTAATCCATTTTTATTTGAGGACTGCTGAGCCATCCCAGACCTGGCAGCTGCTGCATTTTCCATGCAGTGATCTTCCCCTCTCCTCACAAGTGCATTGTGCACCTCACTTCAGTCTGAGCTCTCTTCCACGGCTTCCTTGCAGCCTCAGATGCTGTAGGCAGCAGTGTCTGGTGCCAGCCAGTCCCTGCCCTTCCTCTGGAGAAGCTGGCAGCATGTTCCTCTGCATCCTGCCCAGCACCTTCAGCCACAGATCAAATCCCTCTATCACAGCTTCTCCTGGGTGGACTGGTGGGGTGTACTCAGCTCCCTTGCTGGCATGTGGGCTGCATGTCCTGTGCTTGTGTGCACACCCCTGTGCTGCTTCAGGGCAGTCAACTGTGTAGGGATTCATATGGCTACCATGGCAGCAGGTTTTGCATCATGCTGAAGGGTGTATCATGTAGGCTGCTGATCCAGTGCAGCTGCAGAAGCAACATGAAGGCTGGGGAAGGCAGAACCTTAAACTGGGGTCACTGTGTCCAAATTAGTTCCTTGCCTGCATTAAGCCCATGCAAGCCCTCCCAAGACCAAAATGTCAGCTTCTCTGAAGGCAGAGAGTGGGTTGCATTGGGCATTGGGGCTGGTTTTCCTGTGCAGTCTGGGTACTTGGAATGATGAGGTAAAGCTGTGGTCTCTTCCCAGGAGCTAGAGCAACCCACTGGAATGAGTTTGGCCTCTGAGGCTGGGATGCTATAGCATATTATTTTAGTTTCTTTGAAAGCTACAAAAACCTGGAGCAGTGTTTCTGCTTAATCTGAGTCTCCAGATGTCATCACCTGTGAGACTTTAAAGGGCTGAAAAGAGGAGGGCAAGAAGAGGCAGGATAAAGTCATCTTAGAGAGCTTCTGTGGAGGTTCTGAGACCAGCTGTGAGCCAGCTTTGCCACTCTGAGCTATGCTGTGTCAGACAGGTGAGAGGACTTACAGGCATTTTCTCTCACGAGTCTGCACTGCTGTTTTCTGGGTGTATGTTATTTTTTGCCCAGAAATGGATTTTTCATCAGTGACCTCCCCACTCTCATGAGACTCCTGAGGACTTTCCTGGTGTGCAGTCATCAACTCTTCTTCTGTCTCTCTGAACCAAGGTTTGTTGCAGGCAGCATGAGGCAAAACCCTTCCCTGAGCAGTGTGATGCTTCAGACTCTGAAAAGTTGTGGCTCCCACTTGCCATCTGATTTTTGGATTTGCTCCCAGGGCCAGTGCCACCAAACAATTGCTGGCATTCAGTGACTGTTGGTGAGACTTGTTCTGCTCATGGGCCTTGGCACCCACAGCCCCTCTTGCTGAAAGCATAGTGGCAGCCCTGGCCAGTGGTGGGGGATGGACATCGCTCCAGTGCCAGAGTGGGCAGTGTCCCTTGGAGGGCACTTGTGCTGCCTGGGCACAGGCATGCTGTGAAAGATCTGGTGGGGACACTGGCTCCCAGCTCTGAAATAGCTGTTGGGGAGGGACAGGAAAATCCTGCTGTGTCTGCCAGTCTGTGGAACACAATGGGGCAGCCACGTCCCAGCTTGCTGCCTTGGAGGGCTGTGTCACCGTAGTGTCCCTTCTCATGTGAGAGGAGCTGCTGGACCACGCAGCCTTTCCTGGGTGACATAGATTGGTGCATTTCATGCCTCTTTGTCTTTCTGTGGTCAGTCAGGCACTTCCATCTGGTCTGGGAGCAGTTTGGGCCTTATTCCTCATCTTGCTTTTGAAGCTGTTTGAATTTCAGCTGCTGCCCATGCTGGAAGCTGAAGGTGCTGGTGCTGACGGGTCCTAGAGCTGCCTCCTTTGGCCTTGTGTGATTGGTGTCCCTGTACCAGGACAGCCACCATGCTGGTCCCTTTGTGGCAGTTTCTTCCCTATGCTTTGCTGCACCAGCATGAAACTGCCCTTTTCTTTCCCATTATAAACCTCTCCACTCAGCCCCAGGCACAGCTTGTCTTGTTTGCCTGGCTCCTGTGCCTTCCAAAAGCAGGACCCAGGGTTTTTGTAGTGGGGATAAGAGTGCCTAAGATGCAGAATGGTGAGAACCAGCCTTTTGGTCAATGCAGATCTTGCATTTAATAATACAGCCATTTAAAAGTTTTCCTTTAAATGGTATCTTGGCATTTTAGAGCTCTGCTGCCTGTCACAGCTGGTGCTAGGCGAGGAAAGTGACAGTTCTGAGCAGGGTGCATGCTGCTGTAGCTGGAGTTGCCCTGCGTGCGTGGATCTGGTGCTAGGCTGATGCCAGGCAGCATACATTTGTGCAGAGCTGAACGCTCAGGGTTCATCCCACCAGAGGGATGTCTGCTTCTGGGTGTTCACCTGTCAGGGCGTCTGGGGAGAGGGGTCCCTTGCTCAGCATTAAGTGATGTTGGGAATATATATGGCTGCTGCTTCCTGCCTTCTTCGAGATGAGTGGAAATCCCTGAAAAATCACAACTTGTGTCCCATATTCTTCCCCTGCCTTGTGGCAGCAGCATACAGATGGCTTTTTAAGGCTGAGACTATTGTCCTGACAGACCAGATGACTGACTTCTAAATGGATGCTTAGAAGGAACATGACCCCGCTGTTACCCACAGCACTGCTGCTGGAAGAGCAGTGCCTATTTAAAAGCCTCCTCCTGCTAACAAAGGGCAGAGCCAAAGAATTATTCCCCCTCACACCTTTTGGCAGAGGAATATGTTTAGGACTTGCTTTATATTCTGGAGCTGAAGTGCTGATTTTCTGTAGCCTTCACCTTCCTTATTGTGTGCATAGCATGTGCAGTCACTGGTGAGAAAAGTTCATGAGGTGCAGGTAAGGGTGTTGGTGGAGCAGCTTGGCAGAAGCCAAAGGTGGTCAGAATTAGAGCTGTGCTGTGGGCCAGCCATGGTGGCTGAGGGACACGGTGCAAGTCCTGGGCCCCCTGTGTCTGAAAAGAAGGATGAAAGACCAGCGAGTATGTCCTGGGTGAGCTGGAACACAGGTGAAAGCAATTCTCTGGCCAGGTTGTGGGGACACCCTCACTGGTGGGGTGAGTCCTGTTTATGGGGATGTCCCCCAGCAGCTCCCAGCGGCACTGCTCCTATCGTCCTGCGATGCTCAGATGAAGCAGATCTAAAGGATGCTCTCCGAGCCGGAGTTTTCAGCATGGGCAGCCAGGTACGATGGTTTGAACGGGTAGAGCCTCTCTCCCTGGCGTGCTGCCGCTTGTTATTTTAAACCAGCCGCAGAGCAAAGCTCCCTGCTCAGCAGCAAGGCTAATCTCAGCTCATCTGACATTAGTGTAAACTGACACTCTTGGGAATTTGGGGACAGAAAACTTTCCCTGGGGAAACGGTCACTATGCAAACCCTGCCTTGAGAAGCTGGGGAGAAAAGCAGTGGAAGGGGCAGGGGCTGGAAACAACGTCCTACGCTGCCTGGGACTCTGGGAGCGTCTCCTCGGGCTCTCGCAGGGTTAACTGAAGATTGCTTGCTGTGGTTAGAGAGATGTCGTTCGCATTCCTGTGCCCCGCAGGGCTGGTGCTCTGCAGAGCGGAGGAATCAGCAGGGAATCACAGGCTCTGCAGCACCCTGAGCCAGCCCCTGACAAAGCCTTTGCCTTCCAGTGATGGGTACCCTGGTAGAGGACTGTGTCTTGCTGGAGCCCTGCTGTCGGCTTGGACTCACAGGACAGTGGAGATACCAGAACAGGTTTTTTGGGAGCAGCTGCAGGCTTTGGAAATAGAAATGTCCTTGGAGCCACGCTGGCAGCCTTTCCGGTCCCTTTTGTTGCAGAGCTGAGGATTGCCTTGCACTCCACAATCCACTACTGTAATCCCTTTGGAGTGCTGCTCTGGTCTAAATTTAAAAGGGGTGCAGCTGAGACTGCTAATGCAGGCAGCACTGGCAGGGGATGCTGAGCCTTCCTTCCACTGCATGATCCCACGAGGGTCCTCTCTGGGCTGTAGCTGGTGGATGGAGTCATACCTGGCAGATCCTTGTGCCCTGAGCTATGCTGATTCTGTAAGGGCTGAAGGAAGGTGAACTTTCCTGCCTGTCACCTGGACCCAGTCTGGTCCTCCTGGAGGGCTGGAGCCTGCTGTTCATGTTCACCCTGGAAGTGCATTAAAAGGACCTTTCAATCCCCCATCAGCTTCAGCCTAAAGGTAAAGCAATGGCCCAGGAGCTGCCAGTCGGGCGTCCTTGCTTAGTGCCAGCTGGGCAGTGGCACAGGCTTTTGTCAACCCAGCAAGTGTTTGGGAGGCTGAAAAAGGAGTGAAATCTCTGACCTTTTGGTGCCTATGAAAGTAAAACTGTCTTGGAGCTTTCTGGGGCTGCCAGTGAGCTGCTGTTTGGGGATAGCCTGAGCTCCTGGGAGTGTTTCAAAGGCAGGCCATTCGGTGCTGGGCTGTGGTGGTGTTTAGGAAGGAGGGAGCACCGGGGAAAGCTGTTCAAAAGCCGTCCGGTCCGGTGGTCGGGAGGCTGGCACAGATCACTTTGCATGCAGCAGGGCTGAACTGAGTGGCTCTGAGCCAAGCCTGACCTAACCAGCTTATTTCCCTGCTTTCAGTAATGCCTGTACAAATGTGCCGAGACACATGGCCACCCGAGCAAAGATCTGCGGGCAGAGTGTGGCTACTGCCAGCTGTGCTGTTGTAGCCCTGAGCCCCAGAAACCACTGTGGCTCCCCTGTGTGCTGCAACCAGTGTGGCATTGGCCCCTGGAAGGGTACTGGAGAAGCAGGAGGCTGACTGAGAGTAGTACCTCTTGTACCCAGCACTTCTCTGAGGTCCAATAGGTAAATGCTTGCTTGTCCCAAATCAGTCCTGCTTTTCCTTCCTGGTGTTGGTAACCTAACCAGTGGGTTGCTTTTATGTGTGTTTTTCCTGCAACAGTATCCAGCTCTGGTTTTAGAAGAAAGCCCAGCAGGTTCACAAACATCAGAAAGGCACCTGGTTTGGGTGTGCCCACACCTCTGGAGGCACAGACCGTGCTCATCTCAGCATGCAAGGTTCCACCTGAGCAAATGATCGCTGCTGTCCCCATTGCAGTAGAAGTTACTGACCTAGTGTGTTTCTCTTAGAGATGGGACACAAGCTACAGAAGCTTAACATCAGATCTGAACACCACAACTGAACACTGATGATGTGTCTGTAGGCACTGATGTCATCATGCATGAAAGCAAAATGACATCTAACAGCACCTGCTGCACAAGCATCTCTAGTTGCCCCTGCACAGTCCTGACTCCATAAAGCCCTGTTTAGAGCTGTTCCACCGCTCTCCCTGAGGAATTTGGAGGTAAAAGAGATGCATCTGGGATACTGCGGGACCTGGCCTGGCTCCTCCCCATCCCAGGAGGGAGCTGGCAGCATGCCACAGGCCAGAAATACTTTGGGCTAGCTCTGCGTTGCATATGTGGGAGACAGCCCACAGGCTGCCGGTTGCGCTCAGAGCAAGCCTGACATCTCTCCTCAGAAAGCCAAACTTTGCCTGTCCTATTGCAATGCTCTGATGCCCTCCTCCTCTGATGTCCCGAAAGCCCCAGCAGGCCTCGGTGCTGAGCCCATCAGGTGGAATTACTTAATCTGGGGCTGATGAGTGCCCCCCGCCCTGAGGAGCGGGGGCCTTCCCTCTAATCTCTGGCTGCCACCAGCCTCCTCCGCACGTGTGGGGCAAAGCAAACACGCTGCGAGCAGATGGTGCCTTCTCCATCACCTGCCGCTGCCCGTGCAGCCCCCAGCACAACTGCCCCGTTACCTTTTTCCCGTGAGCTGCCCCCATGGTCCGGCGTGCCGGCTGCGCTCCGTTCGCCCAGGGCGTGGGGCTGGCTGCCTCTCCTCGGTCACCAGCTGGGTTACTCCTGGGGAGATGCGCGGCCGTGCGGCTCCCAGCCCCTCACCGGCTGCTGCGGGAAGACGCGGGTGAAGTCCGGGCTGTCTGCAGCGGGGTTGGGCGGGAAAGCTTGGTTTTCCTCCCTTCTCCCAGCACGTGGAGAACTCATTTTCTTCATGCACCTAACGACTGGCTCGCGCCCAGGCTCTGCCCGGGCACAAAGGCAGCTTTCATGCTGCGGATGCCCGGTTTCTAAGCCGGGATCCGTATTTTGAGAAGCTGTGGAAGATTACGGTAATTGCACTTGACAGGGCAAGATGTCACAGGACGCGGATTCGCCCGGCTGCGGGGCCCCGGCACCCATCGCTCCTCGCCAGTGGCATCCTTCCTAGCTGCTCCGTCGGTGCTTTGCCGAAATAAATCTGTGCCCCCAAACTAAAGGAGGATTATGCCTCTACTACCTGTCTGTGTCCTGGCTCTTGGCTCCTGCTGCAGCCTTGGATTTTGCAAACTTTGCTCCTGCGAGCACCCCAAGCTGCCTGTTTGCTGCTGCGGTGCTGGAGCCCACCACAGACCCCCCAGCTGAGCCTAGGGTACCTGGAGCTGTGCCCTGGGAAGCTGGGCAGGTCAGGGCTGGTGTTTGCTGAAGTCTCTGGGGTATGTGGCCCTGTGAAAATCAGCCAGGTAGGTTGCTTGTCTCTGCAGTAATAACAGCTTTCAAACTGCCAAGGCACTACAAAATACTCACGTACCCATCTCCCTGCACTCATCTCCCTTTTCAGATTGGTTTTTAGCAATGAACAAGTTTCATTTGACTCCTGAAACTGTATTTGTCCCCCTGCCTCCCAGATTCTGGACTTTTGGAAAGCTCTGATTTATTTATCAGAGTGCATTTGGCAGGAATGTTTCTTCAAAACACCCTCTGCAGATTAAGGACCCTGCTCAGGAGTTGCAGTTTTAGCTCTCCCTATTTATCGAAGGCAGTGATGAACCTTAGTAACTGCACTGTGATGGTTTCAAAGCTGGTTTTAACCACCTGTAGCCTGATGAAACACAGATTTCCCTTATTTTACCTTCAACCAGATTTCAGCTGTGCATTGCAACGGGCTGGGAAGAGTTTTCAGCACTCGAAATGGGCTGCTTGTTTTCCCTGTCAGCAGCTGATGCCGGGCACCGGTTTGTCCCATGCAGCCACCTTTACAGCTCTTGGGCTGTTTTCAGTTTGGCTTGTGAGCGAGCCTAGATCCTCTGAGGGGGCTTAAAATAGTTGGCATATTTATGGCGGCGGTGCGGCAGGGCTGTGTGATGTGAGGACTGTTGTGTCTGTTGTGTTATTTCTCACCGCTGCCACGGGTAGCGATGATTCAGCGCAGGGGATTAACTGCTGCTGTTGCACCGGGTCCAGGGATCGACTGATGGCAAAGGATTCCCTCTGTGGGATCGGGTGCACATTAAGAGGCCAGGAGGGTAAGCTGGCACAAAACAGTGCAGTTATTGGGGAATACCTCTCTTATGGCTGTTTTGGGGTTTTATTTCAGTTCTACTTTTGGAAGTACTTACAGATGGTACACAATTAATGTAGGGTTTTTTGTTTGTTTGTTTGTTTGTTTTCTTTAAACCTTGTTTAGGGAGAATTAGTTTTGTGCTGGCTTTCTGGTGCTGGGTTCTGGATTCAGGGATTCATCTCTAAGGACACAGGACCGGCTGTGTCTCTTCCTGGCCTTATACTGCCAATGCTCCTCACTTCTGCTTCCCTGGGGTAATCTGAGGGCTCAGGTAACTGATGTGATTGCCTGTTAGAAGCTGTGCTGGGGCAGACCCTGCTGTTAGACAGAGAAGGCTGTGCAGGAGAACCTGTTGTTCTGTTTAGCTCCCAGCATTCCAGCACAAATGCTCTACCCTCACGTTCTGCAAAACTGCTGGTCTGCTCTAAAGAATGGGGAAAAACCCAGATACAATCATAGGAAATTAAAGTCTGTGTTTGATGCAAATTTGTCCCTGTCCCTGATACCAGATAAGCCTGGGCCACCACACAGGCAGCTTGTTTGATCTCAGCAGCGCTCACACTTAGGGAGGTTTTGGACAGATGATGCCTCTGGACACGAGCTGGGGGCACATACTCCCCAGGACCTTCCTGGTGTTGGGTAGCGGTATGGGAACCACCCTGGAGGGAGATCTGCGGGGTTTTCCGTGCCTGGATTTGGGCAGGGCTCTCTCCTCTCCCGACTGTCTCAGCCAGCCCTGGGTTGGGGTGCAGCTCCCGGAGCGACGTGGGTGTGCAGGTGCTTGTAGTGGGGTGTCACCCTGGGCGTGTGGCGCTCCAGACTGATGCTGGCTCTGGTTCTCCTGGTAAAAGGCTCCCACCTATTGGTTATGCTGCATAACTTCAGCTGCAGCGGAATGGGAAGCATATCCACGCATCCCTCCCTCCCTCTTTGCTGGGAGCAGTTGTGTTGGCGCATTCCTGATGTTAACACAGCCTTTGGGGCACTTGTCTTGCAGGGCTTGACTCTGAAACAACCTAGGAGAGGTGCAATAGGGCGGGGAAAACGCTTTGGCCAGCAAAAATTACCCTGCATTGCTGCAAGCCGTCCCTGTGGCCATCTGGCCCTACTGTGGCTGTAGGACAGTGAGGTGTTGGCAGGAATTCCAGGAGAAACCACCTGAACATCCCCAGGGATGACTTTGTCCTGTGCCACGTATGGAAGAGGAGCACCCGTGGGCTGTGCTGTGGGATGAATGATGGTGATGCCTGGCTGGTGGCAGAGAATATGCAATCCTGTGTGCCTGCAGGGAAAAGTATGGATTATGCTTAAAAATAGAAATGTGAAAGTAGTGTTTTATAATGAGCTATCTTAAGTAAGAAATCTGAAAACCCTTCTACAAAGTTATGAAGTTGTTATTTATTTATTTATTTATTTGCTTGTTTTGTTTAAGAACAGAAAAATAAAATACCCCAGGTCAACCCATGGGTAAGGACAATTTGGCTGAAGCCTGGACAGGTATTTGCACTTGTACAGCTCTTCTCCAAGCCCCATGCAGCCCCAGCTGTGAAGTGGCCAGTCCCTGTGAGCAGGCAGCTAGGGCTGGGGTCAGTGTGATGGGGCTGGGATCCCTGTGATAGGGTTAGTGTCCTTGTGAGAGAGATCTTGCCTCTGTGACAGACTGGAGCTTTGTGCTAATCCATCTTTCTGGGGGCACAGCCTTCTATCTCCACCAGCTCAGGCCAGCCATCATATTTATTTGTCTTCACATCATTTTTGGTGTGCTGCAGGGGAAAACAAACAAACAAATACACACACACACACACGCAAACCAAAAAACCAACCACCACCAACAAAAAAACCCAAGGAGATTGTTGGCACAGTGCAAGTATGCAACGTGGCCAAACCTGCAACTTGGCTTGACATAGGGGATGACATTAGTGGCTCCTGTCTGCTGTGGACAGATGTAGCTCAGGAGGTGCTAGTAACAGAATGAGAGCCTCCAAAGCTGGTGGTAGGGGGTGGGGCACATACCTCTTCAAAGGGGCTCTTGTTCTTCAGCCCTTTTGCTCCCAAGAAGACCCAGTTGTCCCGGAATCTCAGGTTGCTTATGTGGCTGCTGCCTAGCTCCACAAATTGTGCCCGTACCTTGTCATTCATCCTTAAAGAGCGTAAGGAGATGTTAGTGTGGTGCCAGGTGTGTGTCTCCTCCTGTCCCCTCTTCTCTGCTCTGCTGGAGCAGAACCTCCAGTTCCTTTAGCAGGTGTTGCTCCCCAGGCCAGACTCACTTTGTGGCAGCATCGTCATAGCTGGCTACCAGCACGATGGTGCCGTGCTCGATCTTCTGGAGGAAGGTATCCAGTTTGCTAATGTCTGGGAGAGAAAAAGGAATTTAGCTCTGTGGCAGCTGGAGAAACCTCCTCCAGGTCAGTGGGAAGTATCCTGACTATGCCAGATTTGGGGTTGTGGGCCTGTGGAAGGATGGGCTCCCAGATAGTGCATACCTTGTCTTGTGTTCCCACCTGGACTCTCCTGCAGCTCCCAGGGCTGGTGCTTTCTGCCCGCCCTGCCAGCAGCAGGGCTGGACTTGCTCGTAAGCTTTTCTCACTGACCCTGAAATCTCGTGGTATGAATTTACTTAGCGCAGAGCTGCCTGTTCTGCTGCCATGCCTTCAAATTATCCCTCATCCCGCACCGGTGGGATGCTCGAGTCCAACACCCCATCTAGTGGCACAGGAGCCGATTGCCTTCTCCTTCCCAGTGCCGCTGGCACTCACAAACAGCCCGGGATACTGCTCTCCTTAGAACTTCAGAGTTACTGAGAACAGGCTGCAAACCCAAGAAGCAGAAAGGGTGATTGATGCCTGGGGAAGGCTCAAATAGCAGAGGGTAAATCAGCAGCACTACAGGGGTGATTTTGGCCTGTGATTTTGGGGAGTCCTACCAAACCTCTGGAGAGCTTTGCAGCAATGGTGGGATTTACAGCATCCTGTAGGTTGATGCCAGCTGGGCTGTGAGTGGCTGCTGCCCCAGCCCAGGACATCCTCTTGCCGATAGGAAGATTGTTTGAAGACCACAGGGATGTGGCCTTTGCTGTCACCAGGCTCTGCTCCCAAAGTGCCAAGCCTTGCTGGGGCTGAGGGGCACATCTCACCTGCTGTGCCCTGAGTGGCTCCTTTATTCTCCTGCACAAGGCAGGAAGGCAAACTGCTGCTCAGGCACCACCAGCATTCAAAGATGGAATGGAAAGTTGCAAATTCCCAGGACTGGGGTAACTACCTGATCTCTCTGCTTGTTCTGTTTAGTGGAATGCTGCTTTTCACACATAACAGGAGAGAGAAGCTAACCCCAGATGTGGGTGAATTAGGAGGACTCCAGTGGCCTCAGGGAAGCTGAGCTTTCCTTGCCCGAGCTGGCAGTCCTGAGCAAAGTCCACTAAACTTTATCACTAAATACATGCCAGAGGAGCAGCCTGCACAGCCAGCAGTGCCAGTGTGAGCCCTGCCTGGGAGCCACCAGGCAGCAAAGTGACCATTGCCTACCTCCAGAGTACATGTCAAACATGTCAGTTTTCAGCAGCTGCCCATTTGATCCTGAAAGGTTAAAATTTAAAACAGGCTTCAGTTAGTCTACACTGGGGTGACTCCAGGCTTTGCCTGGGCACCAGCCTGGAGTTATGTTGCAAAAACCTCTTCCCTTAGTGTGTCAGATTTGCTGTGATGGCAAATTTCCTGCTCGGTGGAGCTCATGGAACCATCATGCATGACCCAGGTGGGTTTGTTCCCATCTCCCTGGCAATGCTTGCAGCCATAACTGTGGCTGTGCACCTCTTGCAACATCAGACTGATGTGCTTTTGGCTCACCCACGGTGCCTGGGATGAGGTCCTCAGTGGCCTATTTTCTCCCAGGGGAGGGACCATGGCTGTGGGGAGAGGGGGGTTAGTACCTGCCCTACTCACCATTCACCAATGCAATGTTCAGGCCTCTGCCAATGTTGTTTTTCACACTGCTCATGAGGCTGAAAAGGAAAGCAGAGAGCACCAATAAGTGCAGGGATCCCCTGGAGATGCTGCTGCTGTTTGTGGAGTAGTATTGAGGCAAAGTGGCTGCACACATCAAAATTTCTCCAGAAGTGGTGGCCAGTGATCTACTCAGCAGCTGACAAACTTGCCCTGCTCAAACCCAGGCCAGCCACAGCTGTCCTGTTCCCACCGCATGCTGCTCACATCCTGTCGTTGAAGCAGATGGAGGGTCCCACCACGTTTGCGGCACCGCTGGTGATCTTGAAGGCAAAATAGTTCTGGGGGCAGTCTTTCTGGTTCCCGCACTTGTGCCTGGGCTGCTGCTTGCCTGTGAGGGAAGAACGGAGCAGCAAGCCATGGCACTGGCCCCGTGGAGAACACCTGTGGGGCTGAACGGGCCTGGCATGGGCACAGTGGGCCATGCCTGGACCAGCTTCCTGCATGAAAGAAGCTTGTCCTGGAACTGGGACCAGCTTCTTGTTTGAGGTTTATGGTACCAAGGTTTGGGCTGGGCTGAGCTGGCCAAAGTGCAGGGTGCCAGCTCTGGATGTGAGCAATGGGACATCAATATTGATGCCATGGGGACCGCAGAGGGTTGTGTGCTGTGAAGCATTTGGACAGGCGCTCATTCGAGGCCAGGCTTTTGGGGCTTCTCTGCCTGGATCTTCCTGACTCTTGGCCAGGGCAGAGACCTGTGCCATGCTGCCCAGACAGGACTGTGACCAGCTCCCTGCTGCAACCTCTGACCTGGGGATGTTTCTGCTGGGGAATCACGTGAAGCCTTGTGTGCTTACAGATCCCACCAAAGACAATGATGACCCTGTGACTTTTTGCCTTGGGAAAGGTGCACTCGAGGACAGCTACTACATTTCCACCATCACCCTTGGCCCTGGAGCGGAGTTGTGTCAGGAAGATGAAGTTGAGAGCAGTACTCACTGTTGGACTTGTTGGTGCCACCTGTGGGTAGCAATGAGGAGGGTTAGACATCCTGGAGAGCTGTTGGCTCTTCCTTAAGCCAGGAGGAGCCATTCAGGCACTGGCCCTCCAAAACTACTCCCTGTGGCTGCAAGCTCCCCAGTGCTGCTTCCCACCACACTATTCTTCTCCTGACTTGATGGTGGAGCTGTTGGCTATAGCCTGGGACAGGGATTGGAAGAGCAAACGTTCATGGCAACTATATGCAGCTCACATGTCTGGCTTACAGGGGGCCCCCTGCACCCTCCCTCCAGACCCACCCGGAACCCTGCCAGTGCCTCACCAATCCAGCTTCGCAGGCTGATGGCTTTCCAGCTCCGATCAAAGTATGTCTGCAGGATGTACCATGTGCCCAGCAGTGTCAGGAACAGTGCCACGTACCGGATCATGCCTGTGAGGGGCAGGAGAGGAGCCAGCTGAGTGTGGCAGCAGCCTGGGCTGGAGGTCACAGCGTCCCTCCCGCTTCATAGAATCACAGAGTCATAGAATGGTAAGGTTGGAAGGGACCTCAAAGATCATCTAGTTCCAACCCCCTGCCATAGGCAGGGACACCTCCCACTAGTCCCGGTCACTCCAGGCCTCGTCCAACCTGGCCTTGAACATGTCCAGGGAGAGAGTAGCCACAGCCTTTCTGGGCAACCTGTGCCAGTGTCTCACCACCCTCGCTGTAAAGAGCTTCCTCCTAACATCCAGTTTCAATCTCCCCTCTGCCAGTTCAAACCCATTGCCCCTTGTCCTGTCATTACAAGACCTTGTCAATAGTCCCTCCCCAGCCTTCCTGTAGGCCCCTTCAGATACTGGAAGGCTACTCTAAGGTCTCCTCAAAGCCTTCTCTTCTCCAGGCTGTAGAGCCCTAACTCTCTCAGTCTGTCCTCAGAGCAGAGCTGCTGCAGCCCTCTGAGCATCTTCATGGCCCTCTTCTGGACCTGCTCCAACAGTTCCATGTCCTTCCTGTGCTGGGGGCTCCAGAACTGCACACAGGACTCCAGATGGGGTCTGATGAGAGCAGAGTAAAGGGGCAGAATCCCCTCCCTTGCCCTGCTGCCCACACTGCTCTTGCTGCAGCCCAGCACTCGGTTGCTGTCTGGGCTGTGTGCACACGCTGCAGGACTTCTTGGGGACTGTGCATCCCCAGGTTGCCAGGTGCAGGGTGAGAGTGAGTGCCTGTGTGGTGTGGGAAGGCAGCTAAGCCTCCTTCCTTTGTCTTCTAAGAGGGCTCTGATCTCTTAATTAATATCTCCAGAGTGCGTGGCAATGCCCAGATAGGCATTACCCTCCTACTGGGAGACACTGTTCATATTTCTCCCTGCATTAAAGTAAATCTGATAATTAGTCAGAAGGCTATGTAAATTCAAATGTTTCTTACGTTCCCAGTGCTGGGGAGGCTTCTATCCCCCAATTAGTCACTAGCTACAGCCGAGCAGCTGCTGATACCACTGTGATTGGCATTTGACTTTAAAGCAGCGCTCAGCGGAGCAAAACGTTCCAGTCCTGCACAGAAAGAGAGTAGAAAAATGTACTCATATCGCAGCTGAATGGCTCTTATGGAACAAGGAACACCTCCATAGCCATCTCTTCCCAGCTGCAGAGGGTTTCACTGGGAAAAATACAGCAGGCTGAAATTTACGTAAGCCTTTTAAAAACCTGATGCTTGTGCGGAGTCCCTTTGCCACGGCCCTGGCAGGGGAAGGTCAGGGTAGCTGGGCTTGGAGGAGCTTGTGTAAATGAGAAGGAGGCATAAAGCACTACAGGAAAATGGACAGAGAAAGGTAAATCTCTGCCTCCTTCCTTACCTGTCAGCCTCATCATGGTCAGGAGAGCAAGGAGGGCTGAGGGGCTGCCCAATAGTCACCGATCACCCCTAGGCAGAAGAAAGAAATACTGTAAAGCACACCTGTAACCCACCCAAACCAGGAGATACCAGATGGAGTGACAGCTGCTGTTTAGGCATATCTGCTGTGGGATAACTGCCTAGCTGGGGCAGGAATGCAAGTTGATTCAGTGTGCTTCAGGGCCAAGGTCACTTAACAACTGAGAGTCTTTTATGCTAAGTGAAGATCCACAGAGCTGGCCTGCCAAATGGATGAAGAAAGGAGTCTTGTAAAGATAAGACAACCAATTTTTTGGCTAAAACTAATGAAGCAAGGCTAAAATAACACGAACACCAAACTTCAAAACAGATTTTTGAAGGCTAGGGTGCCTGAGCAAAGACCTTTGCCTAATTAACTGCAATTTTAATCACAGAATTAACCAGGTTGGAAAAGGCCTTCTAGATCATCGAGTCCAATCTATCACCCAACACCTTCTAGTGAACTAAACCATGACACTAAGTGCCAGTCTCCTTTTAAACATCTCCAGGGATGGTGATTCCACCACCTCCCTGGGCAGCCCATTCCAATGCCAATCACTGTGTGTGAAGAACTTCTAATGTCCAGCCTTAATATTAAAGCTGACACCTTCAGTATGATCATGAGCCAAATGGTAAACATGTGTATGACTATCTTACTCAACTCTTCACCCAAATCACTAAGAACATCACCTAGAATACACAGACAGCTGTGGCCATGGTATGAAAACCACAAGAGCAACATCTTTTGGGGCACCAGCACCAGTGCCAGCAGGAAGAGGTGCAGAAGCAACACCAGCAGATGGGAGGGAAGGACAGAGATGATGATGGTCAATAGTCTGTCCTCCTTTGCAACCATCCAAGACAGGGGCACATTTCTTGGTAAAAACTGCACCTTCAATAGATGGCTTAACTTTTGCTTCATTTCTTTTATATATTAGAATTAAATCTGATATTTAGGTTTGTGCCTGCCACTGTGTCTGATGCCACCCAGGTTTTATTAATCTGAGATCACCTTGCAGCCTTAATGCTGGCAGTCCTGAACCTGTTTTATCTGTTGTTTGAATACATTAAGAGATTTGATTATTTGAACTTTCTGAACCTGTGTCATTGCAAGCCCTTGCTCAGGCACTGGCAAAAAGAGGCAAATGTTAAGTTCCAGTGAGAGTCTTGGGACACTGAGACAGGCAGGCAATCAGGACCTTACCCATGCTACAATATCTTCAACAACTGAGACATCATTAAAGAGGTGTAGATTCCTACCAGGCACATGTGCTTGCTCCCATCCTGATGTTGAAGTCCTGGCTCCCATTGCATTGGAGCAGGCTGCACTAATTGTGCTGGCTGCATTTTGGAGTGGTGGCACTGTGACTGCCCACTGCCCTGAATACTCTCTCAGTAATGGGTGATGCACAGTAGGTTTCAAATCTTAGGGGCTGATTTGAGGATGAGCTGTGGTTTGGTCTTGCCCAGTCTGGGGAATCTGCAGGATCAAGCTTATCTTCCTTTAAAATCAGAAAGGGAAGGGCAGGGCAGTGCTGCTGAGCTGGGCAGAGCAGCTGGGTTTGGGGATGTTTGACTGAAGAACAGAAAGGTTTCCCCTTGTCCAAGCCCTGCAGCATCTTCACCCACATGAATGGGGAGCGGCTGGAATGTGGAGTGTGAAGTATTTCCAACCTGAGTGAGCTCATCTGCTCCCCTTTCTCCTGCTGTCACCCCGAAGGATGAGATGGATACCTCCCACCCCATGCATCAGGCTCCCAAGAGCTGGGGACCCACTCCTACCTTCAGAAGTTGTGGCTGCAGCTTGCTGAATGTCCGTCCTGGAAGTCACCCTAGAGTCCTAAGGCAAACTGGCACCTGTGAGATATGAGTTCAGAGTCAGAGGACCTTGTGTTAACTAAACCACCAACCCTTTACTGAGGCTTGGCATAGAAAATTTGTTGAAGGGCTATGATGAGAGTTGCTTTTCCTGTTTGAAGGGTAAATAAGGAGAAACAGGTTGTGTAGCAGGGCTGGGCTGAAAGCTGATTTCAGGCTGCTGTGTCATGAGGAAGAAGAGAATAAATTTGCCTTCTGCCCAGCCCTGTTCCAGGTCCCCTCCCATGGCTTGAATTTGGGGAAATTACCAGCAGCCACAAGACTGACTGTAGCTGTGGTGCAGTGTCCTCCCTTAACCCCCTGCATAGGATGGACCTAGCGTCTCCCCTGGGTGGGAGGGACCTGTCCTCCTCCCTCAGCACCATGGTGATATGCCTCCTTGGGCTTCCTCTGCACCCTGGGGTAGGTTGCAGCATCACCCTGTGGGGCTTTTAGGCAGCCTTAAAAACAAGAAGGAAAATGATCTGCATCATGGGAGCAAAGCTGTTGCTTTCCTGCTCAAAGCTGTTGCTTTACTGCCCAAAGTTGTTGCTTTCCAGCTTGGCCTGGGACCCTGGAGGAAGTGTGCAGCGGGCCAGGGTGGCTGGTGCCCAGCCAGAATAGCAGCCCCACCACGTTGGTTCAGCTGTCTGGAGCCCTGCACACTACCCCTGAAATGGGTTTTAAACCTGTGGCAGAACTGGCATGAAGGAGCTCACTTCACTGAGCTGGTGGAAGTGCCACAGACCTGAAAGTGGACAGCTTAAAGACTGGAGAACAAATGCTGCCTGTGCCTGGAGCAGCAGCATTGGGCTCTTAGCTTTTGTGCCTTTCAGCAGCAAGTTTTGCTTTTTAAATGCAGGGAGCCTTTCCCATGGCTGTCCCCAGCCCAACCTGATCTGGTGATGAGTGTGACAGCAGCAGAAGACCAGCCCTTAAAATTACCCTTGGCAGGCCACAGTCTTCAAAACCGGTATTGGTTTGCTTTTGGAGCTTGCAGAGTTCCTTTCACTGAAATGCCATGAGCAGAGCCTGGAGCTGGTGAGGCTTTGGACCAGGGCAATGGCTGGGACACAAAACCCCACTGGATTTGCAAAGCAGTCCCCTCTTGGTTCCCACCACTGCTGGGGACACTGTTCTTACCAGGGCTCATTGCACTGGGCCAAATATGTTTTTTTTGTTCCCATGCACATATTGATTTCATTGCAGAGGCAGAGGAACGGAAAAATAAGCTGAATAAACACTACTGCTTTAGGGAGGTAATGTATTTCTTTGAGCTATTTGTCTTCACCTTAATCCCAGGTAAAATTTATTGGGAAAGTCCCGGGGTGATGAAATTCCTGGAACTTGCCTGCATTGCAGGAGGGTAGCTCTGTCCTGGAATTTCTACTTTATATTATCTTTTAATTGTTTGGATTGAGATTTTGGCTTTTATTTATTTGCTGTAAAGAAGATGACTGTGCCCTGGTACCTGCCAGGAAGTGACTTGCAGGAGAGGGAGAAAGGAAGCAAGAGTGGTGGGTGACAAACAAACAGAGTTATTTGTATAATAAGCCTCAAACTTGCTTCCAGGCCTCGTCCAACCTGGAAAGTTTCTCAGACAAATACTGCTAAGGAGATCTGTGGTGGTGTAGGGTGAAGGCTCCACCTCCAACCTGCTCACACTGAAATGCTGCTTGGCAGCACTGAGTTACTGCTGCCAAGAAGAGACCTGAGCAGACTCCTGCCCTCACAGGGAGGTTTTCCAGCATGCAGCAGGTGAATGCTCCTGTTTCCTCCCAGTGCTGCATAAAAACTTCATTTCTCTTCCCCAACAACTTCTGCCTTTGTTGATTTTGTTGGTGTATTTTAATGCTTTTGAGCCTCACATGTCCCTCTCTCTCCCGGTAGGTCCCTGCCAATGAACAAGACATCGTTTTGGTGTGGGGCTGAGATGCAGCTCCAAAGAAGGTGGCTGCCAGATGTCACCTGTGCAAAGACCCAGACCCAGTGAGTGACCCTTCCAAAGGTCAGGGGTTTCCTACACAGGGGTGCAGCAGTGGGTATACATCCACTGTGTGCCCAGTGCTGATCCCACCACAAGAGGGAGGACAGAGAGCACTACAATGCCAGTCGAGTCTCAAAACTGATCTTTACCAAGTTACTCACTGGGAGAGCACTCTTTAGCAGAAAGCTTATAAGATCCTCGGCTCATAAAAATGCTTGGCCAGCTGCTGTGTCTGCCAAACAGCTGGAGAGAGAGAGTCTGATGGCAAAACTGACCCCAGTGCAAGTCAATAGTTAACCAGGGTGAGGCCCTGATCCTGAAACAGAAGCCAAACAGGATGCACAGTGTGGTAGGAAGGGGTGTGGGGCTGGGGCCGGCTGTGTTGGCAGAGCCCCTGTTTAGGAGTAGGACTGCAGCCAAGGCAGGACATGACACTTGGAGGTGCTACTGGCTAAGGTGGGCTGCAGGGCAGGTACAAAGGGCAAGGAATGGTTTTGGTGTCTGCTCTGGGTGCAGGATGCCTGCTGCTGCCAGAGGAGCATCACCAATCTGTGGCTGCCACCAGTTCTGTCTCTTGGTGTTTTATTTGTCATTGCAGCCACTTGTCCAGTTCTCTGTACCTGTCACTGAGCATGAAGTCAAATAATGCTCACCTCTCTGGTGAGGTTTCCCCAGGCAGTGAAGCAAGAGTGGCAGCAGTGATGAAGGATGGAGGGGAGCAGTTGTATTGCTTTCCCTCCAGCCCGGAAATGGTGCCTGGCAGCTTGGCAGGGATCCCCATGCCATAGATTGCAGGTTGTACCAAAGTGGCTTGTGACAAAACTCCAGAGCAAAGAGGGGCACAAAGGTTGATGATCAGGGCTGGCAGCAAGCTGTCTGCTAGGAAGATGTGGTTCCTGGGCTGAAAGCACATGGTAAGCATAAGCCATGTGGCAGTCCCTCTGTGGGGCAGCCATGGTGAAAGGATCTGGTTCTTAGTGACTGCACACATAAGAGCATCTGAAATGAATCTTTGGCAGCTAGAAAAGCCCTAGCTGCCAGCAATGTGAGAGCTCCCAGTCCTAACCTGGGAGGCATCTGGGCAGTCAGGCTAGTGCACAGTAAACACCCTGCAAATGCATCCAAAGCCATGATGGATAAAAACGTTTGAGCTGGTTTGCACATCACAGAGCTGATCCCTCCACCCACCCCACAATGGGTGGAAATGTGGATTTAACCCTTGCCGTTAACACAGGTAGGTCACCGATTCTATGAAAACAGCACAACTGCACCTTGAAGAAAGGATGCAGTTACGTGAGGGTTCTCCTTCATCTCCATGCTACAAGGAGGAACAATTAAAAGCTCCATTGAGCACCCCCAAAGCTGCCAGCAAGTCAAAGAAAAGTGCTGCAGAGAGTCACTCTTTCAGTCACGCTGCAGAGACCTCATCTGCATGCCCAGGGACAGGACGAGTCTACCTACCGCTCCGTGTGCCGCGTGCGCTGCTCCTCTGCGCTGGCTGTGGGTGCTGGGGCATCCCCGGGAGCTGGGCTGTCACGTACTTGGTGGTGTGGCAGTGCAGCTCTCCAGCTTGGCCCAGCCCTGTGTGACTCATGGCACCTCCTCAAGCTTTATCTTGCTGCCTGGCATGGGGCTGGGCACCCCAGCAATCTGGCAGGGCATAGTGGGCTGCAGTGGTTGGGAACAGCTGTCCTGTGGGAGGGAAAAGAAAATAAATCCCTGTGGCCACGAGCTCATGCCTTTTCTTGGGAAGTTTCCTCCACTTTGGCACTTCCTTTTTTATTGTCTCGGAAGAGGAAAACCCCTCCCAGGTGGGCACCAGCTTCACCCACTGCACTTGCACTAAACCAATGCATTGTGTTTGATAGGGTTTTGTGGCTGGTGGTGGGAAGCAGTGATGGGAGCAGGTGGGCACAAAGCTAGGACAGTGTTGCCAGATGCAGGACAAATCTGGAATAACCTGATCCTTTTGGGGTTCCCCGGGCTGCACTGCAGGTGTCTGGGCTGCCCCTAAGCACCGCTTCACTACTTCTCATGGGCAGGAGGCTGGAGGTTCCCTTTCCACAAAAAAACATTTGTTTATCCAGCAGCAGCCCTGAACTCCAGAGGAGTCCTGAGTTAACTGTAGATAGAGATCTAGTAATTTTTCTTTTTAATCATTTACTGTTATAATTATGTTTCTGGGGGAAGAAATCACTCCTTGGAGACTCCAGCCCTGCAGTCAGCACTAGAGGCCCTATACATTTTCCAGAGCTGAACCTCATTTACCTGGCAGCCAAACCCAAAAGTGTTTCCAACTGTTTTTCCTTTTCCCTTTCTATTCCTATAACTTAGCAGAAACAGCTTCTTCTGGAGCTTTTAAAGCAGTTTTCATCCAAAAGCCAGTGGAGGGGATGTGGGGCTGGCAGAGACAGTGCTGCCTTTGGGGCTGCAGCTTGCAGAGGGCTGATCCCTGCAGAACCAGTGCTGCTCCTTAGTTAATGCCCACAAAACTATGTCCTGAGCTTTTCTTCACTTCCTCTAACCTCTTGTCCCCATTGCTGGGCAAGGGGTACAGGATGCAGCCTGGGTGCAGGGAGTGCTGGGCTGTGCTCCAAAGGAAACGGCAGCCCCTGTACCAAAACCTCCCAGACAGGGAGCAGAAAAGCAAACATGGATCCAGGCTTTGCACGAGGGTAATTATTGCCCTCAGAAGGAAATCTTAGCTTGTGGTGAGAGTCTGGGCTTAAACAGCACAGTCTAAATCAGAAACCTCCTCTCTCTCCAGGGAAATATCCTTCCTATTAGTTTGTTTAGCTGCTGGCAATAACTGGCTCGGCTCAATATCGAAGTGCCCCAAGTGCTGCAGCATGAGGCTCTGCTCCATCCCCTGCTCCCCGACTGCACAGGAGCTGGCCCATGGCATGGGGCTTGGAGTGCCCTGGAGGAAGCCTGTTCCATGATGAATTTCTCCTCCTGCTTCAAGGACCTGAGGCCTCCTGGGTCCTTGATGGAGATGTTGTTGCCACTTGCAAAGGAAATGAGAAAAAAAATATCAGCGAGGCCAGGGGGCCTTGTCATACCAGTGAGGAAGCCTTGCGTGAAATGCTTCTGCTCTCTGGAATGGCACATTTCAGCCAAATGGCACATTTCATCCAGAATGGTATTCTGAAAGCACAGGAAAGGATGGGGAGCTGTGTGCTCTTCTCATGGGACGTGGCTGTGGCACAGCCCAAGTGGCAGTGCCGGCGTGGGGACGCCTTGTACCCTGTCCCCGTGTCCTCCGGTAGCCCAGGCTTTGCCCATCCGCTGCTGGGTGAGCACAGCAGAAAGGTGCTTTGAAGTCACACATTAGGGTAGTGAACACATCAAGAGCTGGGGACAGGGTGTCAGCTCTGTCTCAACTCAGCAAGCAATTAACTGGTGCAGCACAATGGAATTACATCCATCTCATCTGCAGGCTCCCTCCAGGAGGTTTCTGCATGATACAGAGAAAGAGAAAATAAGGGAAAAAAAAAAAAAAAAAAAGAATAGCTGTGACATCAAAAAGCTGCCAGGCTGGGGAATGAATAATCTGTGGTACAAAGGCACTGTGCTGTGATGAGCACCATGATAGGATTGGCAGGAGTGAGCTGGTGGGTGAGGAGCTGCTCTCGTCCTCCTTCTCACCCTCATCCTTGTCCTTCTCACCCTCATCCTTGTCCTTTTCCTTCTTGTACCAGTGCTGGCTGCATGGGCCTGTGTAGGACCTCAAGTGGGTGGTGGGGAGCATTGGGGTGCTGGTAGCTTCTGCACAAAAACCCAGTGGCTACAGGCTTAGCTTTCTGGGAATCTGATTCCTAGGAGAGCTCAGCATGGAGGGGAAATGCCACCCTTGAAGATCCCTTGTCTGGGGGCCTCTGCAATGCCTCCAGGGAACATAGTACTCTACAAGGTGCTTGCTGGGATAAATGAATGACTGCTGCTTTGCAAACTTTGTCCTGAAAGGTGCTGTGGCTGTATGGTTTTGGATGGTTCATGCCAGCCTAAATCACATGCTGCAGAAGTTAGATGTAGCACCTTTAAAAGGTGCTTTCTCTCTTTATCTAGTGTGAGACACCACCTGCATTCCTTGCACGTGAGAGGTAGATGAGGGTGAGGGTTGCCTTGCTGTCCACACCTCCCCACCTCTGCCACCATTGTGGATTATTCATCCAGGACCAAGCCATTCTGCTCTGGTACTCACCTCTCCTCTCTCACTTTTGTGTAGATGAATGAACTGCAGTGTTTTTCTCACCAACAAGTGAATTATGCCAGCAAACTAATGATGGAATAACAGAATCACAGAATCACTGAGGCTGGAAAAGACCTGAGATCATCAAGTCCAGCCTATAACTTAACACCACAACATCAGCTAAACCATGCCACCAATCACAGAATGTCAAGGGCTGGAAGGGACCTCAAAAGCTCATCCAGTCCAACCCCCATGCAGAGCAGGATCACCTAGAGCAGATCACATAGGAACACATCCAGGCAGGTTTTGAATATCTCCAGAGAGGGAGACTCCACAACACCCCTGGGCAGCCTGTTCCAGTCTTCTGTCACCTTCACAGTGAAAAAATTCCTCCTCATGTTTAAATGAAACTTCCTATGCCTCAGATTCCACCCATTGCCCCTTGTGCTGTCACTGGGCATCACCCAGCAGAGCCTGGCTCCAGCCTCCTGGCACTCACTCTTTACATCTTTATAAACATTGATGAGGTCACCTCTCAGTCTCCTCTTCACCAAGCTGCACAGCCCCAGCTTCCACAGGCTCTCCTTGTAACAGAGGTGTTCCATTCCCTTCAGCATCTTTGTGGCTCTGTGCTGGACTCTCTCAAGCAGTTCTATGTCCCTCAAATTGGGGGGGGNCCAGGGAACATAGTACTCTACAAGGTGCTTGCTGGGATAAATGAATGACTGCTGCTTTGCAAACTTTGTCCTGAAAGGTGCTGTGGCTGTATGGTTTTGGATGGTTCATGCCAGCCTAAATCACATGCTGCAGAAGTTAGATGTAGCACCTTTAAAAGGTGCTTTCTCTCTTTATCTAGTGTGAGACACCACCTGCATTCCTTGCACGTGAGAGGTAGATGAGGGTGAGGGTTGCCTTGCTGTCCACACCTCCCCACCTCTGCCACCATTGTGGATTATTCATCCAGCACCAAGCCATTCTGCTCTGGTACTCACCTTTCCTCTCTCACTTTTGTGTAGATGAATGAACTGCAGTGTTTTGCTCACCAACAAGTGAATTATGCCAGCAAACTAATGATGGAATAACAGAATCACAGAATCACTGAGGCTGGAAAAGACCTGAGATCATCAAGTCCAGCCTATAACTTAACACCACAACATCAGCTAAACCATGCCACCAATCACAGAATGTCAAGGGCTGGAAGGGACCTCAAAAGCTCATCCAGTCCAACCCCCATGCAGAGCAGGATCACCTAGAGCAGATCACATAGGAACACATCCAGGCAGGTTTTGAATATCTCCAGAGAGGGAGACTCCACAACACCCCTGGGCAGCCTGTTCCAGTCTTCTGTCACCTTCACAGTGAAAAAATTCCTCCTCATGTTTAAATGAAACTTCCTATGCCTCAGATTCCACCCATTGCCCCTTGTGCTGTCACTGGGCATCACCCAGCAGAGCCTGGCTCCAGCCTCCTGGCACTCACTCTTTACATCTTTATAAACATTGATGAGGTCACCTCTCAGTCTCCTCTTCACCAAGCTGCACAGCCCCAGCTTCCACAGGCTCTCCTTGTAACAGAGGTGTTCCATTCCCTTCAGCATCTTTGTGGCTCTGTGCTGGACTCTCTCAAGCAGTTCTATGTCCCTCAAATTGGGGGGGGCCCAGAACTTGTCACAGTACTCCAGATGTGGTCTCACCAGGAGAGAGTAGAACCTCTCTGGACCTACTAACCACAGCCCTTTTAATACACCTCAGAATGGCATTGGCCCTCCTGGCCATGAGAGCACATTGCTCATGGTCAACCTCCCATCCACCAGGACCCCCAAATCCTTTGCCACGTCCAATCTTTTCTTAAAGACTTCCAGGGATGGTGACTCCTCCACCTCTGCGGGCAGCCCATTCCAGTGCCTAATCACCCTTTCTGTGAGGAGGTGCTTCCTAATATCCAACCTTCCCTGGCACAGCTTCAGACCATGCCCTCTTGTCCTGAAATTATGGCACATGCCATAGGCCTCCCTGGCATCCGAACACTGCCTGAGCATCCAGGCGCAGTTACCTTCTGCCAGATGGGCTGGAAGAAGAGATGCGTGAGGACAGAGTTTGATAGCAGGGATGAATAGAGTGACATTGTACAAAAAAAGGGTGAAAAAGCAGTTTCAGGAGAGGAGAAGACTGCTGTTTGGTTGGCAGAGTTTGGTGTGCTCGGCAGTGCTGGCTATTGGGGGTGCTGTTGGGTAGCGCATCCAGCGCAGCCTGAGCAGCACAGCCACTTGGTGCAGGCTTTGCTGCTGCTGCTGCGAGAGCAAATAGATAAGGGAAATCAAAACTGCTTTAACCATTAACAGAGAAAGGAGCTCGGCCCTGCTAAGCCCCCAGTCTGCGGGGCCCAGCACAGCCAATCTGTTTTGTAGGACTCCTCTGCAACCAAATGATGACAAATACCAGGAATTAGCAGAGTGCAATTACTCCAAATTAGCTGAATTCACAGATCATAAACAGCCATTGATTATTCCTAATTTCACATTTTTAGCATTCTGAATCGCAGCAATTATGGCTGTCCGAGGGAATTAGCTTCTCTTTCAACCCCTCAGGCCCCCAGTCACTGCCCTTCCTTTAAAATACATTTTACTGCTGAAGAAGAGGACATTTAACATAAATCCCTCCCTACTTCCACAACAAAATGCCTCCCTTCAGGCCCCAAATCCCTCTGGCTCTGCAGCCCAAAGGATGCTCCTATTGCTGCTAGCTGCATCAAGACACAGGTAGGTGCCTGGTGTGATCTGTAGCCCCTGGGCCACAGCTTGTTTCACCCAAATTTGTTGCAGAGGCAATTAGCAGCCCTGGTTTTTGCTGCAGGTGTTGGAAGGATGCCCATGGGAAGGGGCCTGGGCAGCACCAAAGCTCTCTGCCCATCTCTTGTTGCCGGTTGGTGCCATGCAAGCAGTGCTCCTTTGTAAGCATCATCTCTTTTCTGAAACATGGTTGCAGGCCAGGACACGATCTCCAAATGCTAATTTGCACCTCCAGTGAAACCATGCAGGGGACTTCTGTCTCCTGCCTGTCAACAGCTGCACCTGCCCCAGATAAGATCTGTGAGAGAGGGTGGCAGACCTCAGTATTTTCTTGTTACAGACTACAAGCAGTATTAAAAAAAAAAAAACAAACAAAAAAAAAGAATGCAGATATAAATTATATTAATATTTGCACGGGAAATTTCCAACCCTATTAGTATTGTATCATTAAATTTGTTTCTTGGGCGCAGGCAGTGATTTCATTACCAAGTGTAGTGGAGCGTAATGCCAGCTCTGCAGCACTGATTCGGTCAATTAATGACGAGAGGCAGAGACATCCCCTCCTTTACTGATGGCAGAGCCACTGGAACTTTTACTTTGCCCCTAGTAAATACTGAGGGACAGTGGGTGGCAGCCACCCACCACATGCTCTGCACACAAATACGCTGGGGTGTTAGGCTGAGTGCTCCATGGTTGCGTGAGAGGATGAGGAGGAGGAGGAGAGGATGGGTTTGCTGGCTCCCTGACACAGGCCACAAGCTCCTGAGTTATTGCAGGCACTTCGGCCTGACCCATACAGCAGTTCTGGCATTTTTATCTATTTGGACATGATTTGCCCACCCTGGGCTAAGACGGTGCAAAGGGAGAAGATCCAAGAAGCCTCTGATCTGAAGCACTTCCCACTGCCAGCACTGAGCGGTGAGTTATTTATTCCAGGCAGTGGCTGCAACCACCGAGCAGCAGCAGCAGCAGCAGCAGCAGCAGCAGACGTTTTTTATTGCACCCATTCCTAGGACATTGAAGAAGGATTATGCATGCTTCCACCATGCCAGCTTTTTATTAGGTTGCAGGCAGGGTTTAAACTGATCCTTGTCAGCACAAATATAATGCCCAGGCTGATGGGAGCAACACAAATTGAGGACAAAAGGTGGTTGGTTTTACCACTGCTCTCAAGAATCCTCTGCTGCTTTACTGCATCGTTCGCTTTTTAATTGGGACGTTTCCCTCTGGTCAGGGGATGTCTTTCCTTTTTTTTTTTCCTTCCCTGCCAATGAGCTGCAATAAATAAACAGGCAAAGACATAGACTCTAAAGAGGGGTGAAGTGCAGAGGGCAGATTAGTGGCTGCACCAAAGGCCCTCCCCTGGTATGTTACAGTGGCTCCCATTTTGGTACAGTTTCCCCAAGCTTGGGACACAGGCATGTCCCATGGTGGTGAGGGGTCTGCAGTGATGAAAATCACACAGGTGCTCCATCTATTTGTCACCTCCATTTTTCCTACAGTACTCAGGTGCTAGCAGAAGGTGATGGTCCTTGGTGGGCTGAGTTTATGGCTGGTGCTGATACGTCTGTGTCACTGAAAAGCAGTTTTTGAAGGCCTATGTGCTGGGCTGGCTAGATTTGCTTATTGGTTATGGCAGAGCAGGACTGTGGGGATGCATCATCTGAATGCTCCAAAACTGCCAGCTATTTGCTGTAATTAGGCAGAGTGAGCATTATGGGCTACCTCATGCTGGGAACAGCAGTGGGAAACACAGTGACATTGAGTGAACAAGCCCACAGGTGGGGATTTGGTTCAGGGGGGCCAAACTGGGCCTTTAGCTGCTCTCCTGGCTCTGCAGGATTCCTTGCTGGGGTGATGTGGAGTGCCTCAGCACTCTGGCTGTTGGAGGGGCTTTTTTGGGGTTCATTTACTCCTTTATGCTTCCCTCAGGGAAAGCTCCTACAGGCCAGGTCTAATGTATGCAACAGGGTTGTGCAGAGGCTGCTGGCACCTGGTGCTGGCAGTGGTGCCATCAAATTGCAGTAAATTATAATGTGATTATAGATAGATGAATCTTTGCTGGTTTGGTGGATGAACAAAGCTTTTAGAGCCAAATCATCACCCTCACAGGGACTCCTTTTTGGGCAAGAGACCTGCGCTCTTATGAATGTTGTGTTAGCAGTCCACACTGGTTTGTACATCCTCCTTTGCCACAAAGATTAGGTGGGGGACCTGCTTTCCAGCTACAATGCTATAAAAGAGACAACAGGTGCACACATCTCACAGAAAACCAGCTTCCAGGTGCAGGTGTAGCTCTTTGAGACTGCAGTGAATTGCCACATTGCTCAGATGAGTAAAGAATGGTGGTTAAGCAGGTAAATCCATTGGCCATGGCTGCTGGGCAGCTTGGAGCAATATAACTGCCCTCTTGCCTTCAGGTGTCATTGCACAGGCTTCACATTTCTAGCCAGAGCCAAAGTGCATTGGATCTGTTCTCTCTGAATGTGGTTTAGGCTAAAGCACAGCCTAAAAGCCTGTGTCAGCCAGTACAGGTCACGTGCAGCCCTAAAATCTCTGCATGCTGTGGGAGTCTGGCACGCAGCCACCATAGCTTGGGGCTGCAAGGTAGCCAGGGGGTAAATAAGGCTCTCGTTCAGCTATCCTGTTATTTTTGTTTGCCTGCAGCAGTAGCTGATGAATTAGATATCTTCCAGCCCCACTCCTCCAAGCTCCCTGTACTCACAGCAGAGGAAATCCTGCCTTTGTGCCGCTAATGGACCCCACTGATCCAGTAAACCATCTCAGTGCAGATGAAGTGTCTCTTAAAAAAGTGCAATAGAAATGAAAACTCTCCACTGAGAACAAAGCCAGCAGGGCCTTTTGCATCTACTGTTTTTATTGTATTCTCTAACATTTTTAAAGCAGATCACTTCTATGGAGAGAGCCTCTCCTTTCTCCCAAGCCCTAATTCCTAGACTCCTCGAAGACTTTTGTTCACAAAGGGAAAGAAGAGACGTGATGCTCTCTGACATTTGAACACACTACTGAGAACCTGAATTAAAAGGAACAAGCTCAGAAAGTATCATTTATACAGCAATCAACTTTAAAAAGTCACCATCTGCTAAGAGTTACCACCCGGTGTAGCTGCTTCTTTATTGTCGGGCAGAGAATAGGAAATAACTCAGGGAACTCCTCTGCCCCTGCTGGGTTTTGCTTGGGGTCGTACACAGAGCGAACTGCGGCGGCCGCTGTGCCGCGGGGTGCCTATTGCAGCTCTCCTTTTACTCCAGCTCACTGCAGAATATAAATCTGAATACAGGTGCCATTAGGAGCAATGATTTGGGGTTGTTCCAGGTAAAGCATAGTGTCAGCTGTTTTGAAAAGTTTAAAGGGCAGAAGAAACGACCAGAGCTGGAACAAGGGACCTGGCTTAGGTCTATTATAGGAACAGGATTTTTTTCCCTTGCTTGCTGCTCACCTCCTTGCTGCCCACTCCATGATGCCTAATGACAGTTCCTGGCCTCTGAGAGCCATTTCTAGGTTTGTTTTCCTGTTTCATCATACTCAATCACAATGTTGTCAAATCCTTTGCCCTCTGCAACTTGCCTGCTGCTCACCTGGCAGTATTTTCACAGAAGCACACAACATTATCACAGTATTACAGTATAAGCAAGGTTGGAAGAGACCTCAAAGATCATCAAGTCCAACCCATTACCACAGACCTCAAGACTAGACCATGGCACCAAGTGCCACGTCCAAACGTGCCTTGAACCCCTCCAGGGACGGTGACTCCACCACCTCCCTGGGCAGCCCATTCCAGTGGGGAATGACTCTCAGTGAAGAACTTTCTCCTCACCTCCAGCCTAAACTTCCCCTGGCACAGCTTGAGACTGTGACCTCTTGTTCTGGTGCTGGTTGCCTGAGAGAAGAAAGCAACCTCCTGCTGGCCACAACCACATTGTAACAATGTGCCCCAAAGATTTCAAAGTACATTTGCTTTATAGCATCTAAAAGCAGTTATTTGTAGGAAGATCAATATTCATAAACTGATACAAAAATTCAAGAATTCAGAAGCTCAGAAATCCATTTTCTGTCAGTATAGATGTAGTGCTTCCAGCAGAAAGAGGACTTCCCCTGCCATTATTACACACCTCAAAGGCAGTTCTAAACAAATCACTGAAGCAAATGCAAAAGAATCACAGAATCACAGAACCTTAAAGGTTGGAGGGGACCTCCAGAGATCATGGAGTCCAACCTCCCTGCCAAGGCAGGATCACCCAGGGTACTTCGCACAGGAATGCATCCAGGCAGGTTTGGAAAGTCTCCAGAGAAGGAGACTCCACAACCTCTCTGGGCAGCCTGTTCCAGGGCTCTGTCACCCTCACTGTAAAGAAGTTTCTCCTCAGGTTGAGGTGAAACCTTCTCTGTTCCAATTTGTAGCTGTTGCTCCTTGGCTTATTGCTGCTGACCACCCATAAGAGATTTTGCCTCATTTTGGTCTCCCACTGTTCATAGTCTCCTAGAAAGGTTCTGAGCTTTTTCACGCTAAAATTTCACATCACATTTTATGTCTCCCACCAAGCTCCCTGTGTGTTCAGATGATGCTTAGTGTAATTTAATCCTCTCTGCTGCTGCTGCCCACTACTGCCCTCTCTGTAGTCATGATGGTTTCTCCTACCTCCCCACGCACAAGGCTCAAGTATGGCAATGCAATTGGGCACATCATTTCAGGTTCTTGGTTTCTTGGATTGAACTGGGAACTGAGCTACATTCATGAGATATCATCTGAATAAGCATGAGAACACTTGGGCAAGTTATTTCTCCATTATCTGCCTTGAATTTTATACAACAGCACCAGAGACTGGGAAGCTGCAACAGCTTTTCCTCGCCATGTTCCCCACCACTGAGCAGGATTTGTTGTAGGGCCTGCTTGGGTCAGATGCAAGGAAGCAAGGCTGGGTCTGAGATGCAAATAGTAAACATCATAGGAAAAGCAAACTGATGCCCAGTGAATAAAATGGATAAAGGAAAAAAAGTGCAGGTTTCCTTTGTGTTTGTTCTATCACTGAGCCCCATCACTGCCAGTGCTGGTGAGGAGTGTGATTGTGTTTTGAGCTGAGGCACCAACACAGGCCATGGCAGGCACAGAATCACACAATTGTCAGGGTTGGAAGGAACCACAAGGATCATCTAGTTCCAACCCCCCTGCCATGGGCAGGGACACTTCACACAAGATCAGGTTGCCTAGAGCCACATCCAGCCTGGCCTTAAAGACCTCCAGGGATCAGGCTTCCACCACCTCCCTGAGCAACCTGTTCCAGTGTCTCATTACCCTCATGGTGAAGAACTTCTTCCTAATATCTAATCTAAATCTTCCCTCCTCGAGCTTGGATCCATTCTCTCTAGTTCTATCACTCCCTGACACCCTGAAAGTCCCTCACCAGCTTTCTTGTCAGCCTCCTTTGGATACTGGAAGGACACAATTGTATTTGTCTTCCCTTTTAGGACTTCAGATCTCTCATTCCCATCCCTCAGGAGGCCACTGTGTCTCCTTCCCAAGGTCTTGTGCTGCTGCAGGGGCTGAATCAGGGATGGCAGAAAGCCTTTGGTGCTGTGTTGCTTTGTGCCTGGTGGGGAAAAATATCTTTTACCATCACCCACAGTTGCCTCTTCCTCTGTGTGTTTGTAGCATCATGCTGGGCTTTGGAAACGGGAGTGCCTGCAGTCCTTGTTGACTTGCTTTAAGGGTTTTAATTGCATTTAATCACAATGGTCTAATTAAAGTTTGGAGGCTTTATTTGAGGGCAGTTAATAGATGAATTAGTTACATTAATTGTGGTTTGTTGTATACAGACATACCCTTGGTTTATCAGAAGGGCAGCCAACACATGCTTTGATGACAAACAATTCCAGCCTGACCTGTGGGTCTGGAGTGCCTGAACCCCTGGGGCTGGATGGCTGGTGTTGCAAGATGTGAACCCAGGGGTGTCTTCCACTGGATTTCTATCATCATCATCATCACTCATCTAACCTCATTCATTGAGAAGTGAAATAACTCTTTAAAACCCAAATGGGAATCTGGTGTGAAGATTGCACAGAGGCAATTGCCTCTTGCACAGAGGCAACTTGCACAGAGGCAATTGCCACGTCCAGGAATGGTCTGTTCAAGGTGAATTTTTGCATTTTAAAGATTCATTTCTGTAGAAAGTAAACCTCAGGAAGTTTCAGAAAGCAGAGTGGCACTGTCTTGAAGGACACCAAATATCATCTCCATTTTTCCTTGTAAATCAGCTGCCTTGGGAACCTGCATTACCATTTCATTGGTGACCTGCTTTGGTTTTATCTCCAAGAGGAATCGACGTGTGCTGGATTGTCTATAATCCTTCCTCAGATGGAAGGAGCTGAATGAGCTGGGATTTTGTTTCTTTGTTGAGATGAAATGTAATTATGTTAGGGGGTTTGCAGGGTGTGTTAAATTCTGCCAGTGTTAAAGTGCGATACGAGTTATAGAACTGTGCCAGTTGCTGGAGATTTATGGAATGAGAGGTATAATTTCACACTTCACTGCATTTTCCTTTGGAGCTGGATGTTGACGTGCTTTTCAGTTGTTTAGATGTGTTTATTTAGCCTTTACTCTTGGTTAAGACAAGGACACTGAGGGATTTGACGAGCGAAAGGCTGCACTCGCTTCCCTCACGTTCTGAAAGAGGTAGCCAAGAGAGTGTGAAGATTTGTGCCCCGGCCCCAGCGTCCTTTACACTGAAAATGCACCAACATTGCAAGTATGACTGTCTTAGAGTGTGAAAAGTATTTCTTCTGCCTGCTATATTTCAGTAGTTTATGTTTTCCCAGTGGGGTTGCTGTACACAAGAGGATGCTCATCAGCGATTCAGTTCAAAGCCATCGCAGCAGCAGTTTGGTCCTGGAGGGACTGGCTGATGCTACTAGAGGAAACAGTAACATCTGCAAAGCTGTAAATTCCTCCAGAGGTTTTTAGGCCAGACTGGCTAAACATGAGGGGCACTTGTGTAACACGTGTTAAAGACATTCCCTCATGGCTGAGGCGGTGCAAGATGCTGTTCTCCAATCAATAAATGACTTTTCTAGAGCTGACTGCTGGGTTTCCCTACAACTGCTCTCTGGTGTCTGACTCTAGAGAGCTGGAGCCAAAGCCAATGGTTCTCCTTAATGAGCCAGCACACAGCCACACTCACACAGGGTACAGCTGTGCCAAGCAGGTTGCAAAGTGCCTGCACTTCTGTCTGCAGCTCTTTGAAAACTGTGTGGCTTTAATATCCATTAACTCCTACGCAGGGAGGCACTGTGACCAGTTCATTTTTAGGAATGATTCCGTGTGCCATCTGGCACTGCTGGATAATTGCCTGAAAAACCTTATAACAAAAAAAATTGTTTTTTTCCTTGCAGCTCCACAATTAAAATCTGCCTTTCTCCCCCTCCCTCAACTTTTTTCCACCTCCAACAGTTACTGAGCATCCATTCAGGAGCTGTGTGGAGTAGTGGTGCAGCTCCTGTGTGACACTTCCCACTGGGTGAGAGTCAAGGGCTTCAAGCTGCCAGGGGTCCCTCATCGTGGTTCTGTCATCCTTAGCAGAGGGAAGTGCAGAGCCATACCAAAGACAGTCATACTTCTTCAGCTCATGAACTATGAGCCTCTCATGGTGTATACACTGTGGTGGTGATTTGCTGTTCCTACCACCTCAGTAATGCCTTCCTGAACAATGTAACTTTTCAGGCAGTGTCCAACTCCCAGCACATAGAATCATTTGGGTTGGAAAAGACCTTTAAAATCATCCAGTCCAACTGGTTAACATAGCACTGCCAAGCCCACCACTAAACCAAGTCCATAAGCACCACATCTATACATCTTTTAAATAGTCCCAGGAATGGTGACTCAACCATTTCCCTGGACAGCCTGTTCTAGTGGTTTTCAACCATTCTGGTGAAGAAAATTTTCCTGATATCCAAACTAAACCTCCCCTGGCACAACCTGAGGTCACGTCCTGTAAGCTGTTACTTGGGAGAAGAGGCTGACAACCTTCTCTTCTCTCCTACAATCTCCTCTCACATAGTTACAGAGAGCAGTAAGGTTTCCCCTCAGCCTTCTTTTCTCCAGACTAAAGAACCCCAGTTCCTTGTAAAACTTGTGCTCTGGACCCCTCATCAGCTTCATTGTCCTTCTTTGGACATGCTCCAGCACCTTAAAGCCTTGTGGTGAGGGGCCCAGAACTGAACACAGCATTCAAGCTGTGGCCCACCAGTGTCAATCACTTTCCTGGTCCTGCTGGTCACACTACTCCTGATGAAAGCCAGGATGCTCTTGGCCTTCTTGGCTGCACTCTGGCTCATCTTCAGCCAGCTGTCCACCAAGGCCCCCCAGGCCCTTTTCCACCAGGTAGCTCTCCGGATACACTTCCCAAAGTGTGTAGCATTGCAATGAGTTGCTGTGACCCATGTTCAGGACCCAGCATTTGATGCATGCTGGAGAGTAGCACTGCTGGAACCCATGCTGCTGGCTGTGCCTGCACAGGTGCATCAGCACACAGTGCACTGGCTGCAGACCGAACCACTGCCTGGGCACTCCTCAACACCTTTGTCCTTTGAGTGACTTTCCCAGATCTGGCTTTAAACCACTTCTTCCAGGAGGAACAGCTGCTATTTCAAGAGTCTTCTTTTGGACAGGGTTGATTTAAAAAAGCCCCACACTCAAGCAGTCATTGGTGAGCTTCCAGCATTCCTCAGCCATAAAGCTCGAGTGTGAGGAGAGCGTTCCTGGAAGAGCCATCTCATAATGCAGTGCTGGAAGGGAGTTACAGGAAAGGGCCACCCTGTTCTTGGCTCTGTGTCCACAGGAAGACAGCAGGTTTAGGTGACAGCAAGCAGCATCCTGGCCCCGTGAGAGCCTTAAATATGTCCTTGTATGGCATTGTAGGGCTTTCTGCTGCTGTGGGGCCATCAGTGCTGCCGCTCAGCCACCAACACCTCTCTGGTGCTGTATGTGTAGCTGAGCAGTTCCCCCTGAGTGTCCCAGGGCTCTCCCACATGGCCCTCTGGCACCCACATGCACCTAACTCTGTAAGCATCTACACAGACACAATCCATAGATACTGTTTGCTGGCAGCAACTCCTGACTCTGCCTCAGAAGAGAAGTTCCTGAGCAAATCCAGCTCTGGGTTAAGCTGAACTGATGCTGCTTTAAAATAAGGGGAAGGGTTTCTGCAGAACAGATATCATAGCCATGGGTGAGCACTGTGGCTCCCTACTCACTCTTTAGGGTGTTTGGTGGCTCATTACAGGTAATAAACAACTATTATTAATATAGTTTTTCATTTTTTTTTCTCCACTAATTCCCTGAATCCATCAGCCTTTTCTGGTAATGGGATTCCTCCCTTGTGCACTGTTCCATCTGATTTAATGTTACTTCATGGGGTTTGTTATCTCCTAGAAGACTTTAAGCTTGGAAAGCATTGCAGTGCACCAGAAAAGGCAGGGTAGAGCCCTGTGGGGTATGTACACACAGAGCCCACTGGTGTGCTTCTGTCACAGAGATCCCTCCAAGCCAACCCAAATGTGATGTGCTGATGTTGCAGTTCACAGCAACATCTTCATTTTAACTACTTAATAAAGACTCACAACTGATCTCTTCAGAGAACCTGTGTCTATAATTATTTTCTTCACAAAGTAATTTTGGTTTTACAGGTAAACACCAGTCTCAGCTATTTCCACTTTTAATATACAGTTTGATTTAGGGCTAAACATTCTCTGCCTGCTAAATAGATATTTATTACAAGCAAGCCTGCCTGATACCCTTCCTCACTGCACAGGTTTTTATCCCCCTATATAATATTCATCATTCAGGGGGAAAAAAAGGTTGCACTACATGCCTGAGGGGGGCCTGAGCACTTTAACAAGGTTTAATTACAACATTAGCAACGTGGGTGAGGCATCCAAGTAAACAAGCCATAAATCAGACCATTAAATGAACAAAATAATCCCTTCTCATCCACACTGACTGCAGATCACCCTAAGCACTGCTGTCCTGGGTGTTGCTCTACACTTACTGAGGACCCCAGGAAGTCTGCAGACATGGGTGCCACCAAGCTGGTTACATGTCCCCAAGTGGTGAGCATCACCCCAGGACCTGACCCTCTTGCTCCTGGGAATGGGACCCACCCACTCCCTTGTTCCACAGAGGACTGAGGCTTCTCACATGTGTCATGGAAGATCCATGTCCTGGCTTGCCCAGGCATGATCCCATGGTCCCCTTTCCTCTGTGGGGGGGTGGGGAAGCAGAGCGCAGGGAGAAGACACAAGCCTTGGAGACAGCCACTTTGAGGGTCCAAGGCTTGCCCACACTTGTTCCTCCCAAATAATGGAAAGCAAGCTCCTGACCTCACCTAATATGGTTTGGCAAAGTGCCATTCTGATTGGTGAATCTCTGTGGCCACAGGGCCATTACATTTGGGCAAACAATAAACAGGCTCTTGCCACATGCTGCCTTTGCTTTTGCTTTGCTGCTCTGCCCTGCCACATTATGCTCTGCTTTGCCTGCAATGTCTTTCAAGACACCAACAGAACTCCCTTCAAGTGTTTGGGTACTGTCTGATACTATTTTGTGAGTCAATATTCAAAGCCTCTGTCTAAGAAATTCTGCAGCTAGATTCTGATGTGCCTTCTGCCTTAGCAGCAGACAGGAGCCTCTCAGGTCTCCTTTGAGGGTAAGTGGCACGTGGGCTGCAAGATTCTCTTTCCTACAGAGTTAATGGTCATTATATTTGCTAGTTATTTCTGAAGTGTTCTAGGTTGCCTGTTCCCTGTGTGTGTAAATATCCAAACCCTGCATTTCGAACATTGTAAGTTTGTTTTCTGGTGAGACTGAATGTTAATGAACAATTTTCATAGTGATTAGTAATCTTCATCTGGGTATCAAAATCCATATCGATTATNTGAGTGACCTGTACTAGTGGGAGGTGTCCCTGCCTATGGCAGGGGGTTGGAACTAAATGATCTTTGAGGTCCCTTCCAACCCTACCATTCTATGATTCTATGATTAATTTTGCATCATTAACACTGTGAGCTAATTGGGTGCCTGCAGGATTAAGTGGCCTCTGTCAGCTTACCTGTGGGCTGTTCCATTCACCAACCCCCTGCAAACGGCCTGACCTCTCCAGCTTGGTGTTCCTACAGACATCCATGGTGACAGCCTGCAATACACAGAGTGGGTTTTCAAGAGGAACACTGAGAACTTCCGTGGCAATGCGGTAGCAGGTGGGAATTGGCACGAGATGCTCATCCACAACAAGTGTGGTCAATAAACTGTGAATTAAGGAGGACTCACCAGATACTCGGCGAGAGCTGCTTGAAGAGAGTGTGCTCAGCAACCCAGTTGCAAAAATATGCCACAAGGTGTGCTTGATGAAAGACTGTAACTGCTTTAAAATATAGTTATGGGCTGTTGCAGAAGGAGAAGCAGTAAGTGAACTGTTCACAGGCACTGAACGTGCTCAGCTTTATCGCGCGTTACGGTGATTTACACCAGACGTAAAAAACAATTGTCAAAAATGTGGAAGAAAAATTCAAAGCCCAAAGCACAGCCATTTGTTCTGAATGGTAGCATCTTAATGCAGGGGAAGAGCACTGCAAATGGAAAGGAACTGTTCAGCAAACTGAACTCTTCNGAGAGCAGATCCCCTCCCTTGCCCTGCTGGGGAGCTAATTCTCCCTTAGCTTTAAAATAACCTCTGAATGAATAGCTGTTACTCTAGCATCATCTTATGGCACATTTTCCCCCAGAAAACAAATCTATCACTAAATGTATTTTTATCTCTCATGCTTTTTGTGCTTGTGATTGGGTGAAAATAAAACCTCGCTGCAGACAGGAAAAAAAAAAACAACAAACTCAAACAAAAAGATGCCTTGGAAGACCAAAAAATTAGAATTCATTCAAGGTTTCCTAATCATACTGCACACCCACTGCAATGGAAAGAAAGCCCTGAGACTGAGTTAGTGCCTGAAGATTTTGTGCAAAACCCTTCATTGTTAAGGGGCTTTTTTTCAGCACATGTTGATGTGGTTTATAATTTGTCACATAGTTGTGCATTTTAATCTTGTGCCACTGAGTTTACAGCTGAGAAGAATGGTGGAGGTGGAGATATGAGGGCAAGGAAAGCAAATTCCTTAATTAGCACTGTTATCCTTATTTCACTGGAGCCGTTTGTGCAGAAACAAGGGACATGCTCCTGTGCCACCTGATCTAGGTGAACTAGGGGGTTGGACTAGATGATGCCCAGAGGTCCCTTTCAACCCCCACTACTTTGTGATTCTGTGAATCTGCAAATGCCTGTGGCTGAGGCTTTCTGAGTGGCACACGGACAGGGTCTGGGCCAGCAGAGGCTGAGGAGAGGCACAGTGCGCACCAGGGAGTGAGGCTGGAGCAGGAGCTCCCTTGGGCTGGCAGCCTTGCCAGGGCTGAGCATGGCTGTACTGCCACGAGCCACAGCAACACTACTGTGGCTTAGCACGACAAGGACTGTGCCAGGGGTTCGGTGCTACCACTCAGGCTATAAACATCTCTTCTGCATTTAAACAATGAGTTCTTAGCTTGTGGCAGTGGCAAAGCATTCCCACAATTAGATTCAACACAATCGCTGCACAAAGTAACGCTGAGCCCCACTTTTCACTCAGAGGAAGCAATACCTTCTGTCTGTGTGGCTTGCAGGTGGCTCTCAAGGGGAAGCTGCAGCAGGAGATGGAGTGACATATTGATGGGAGCTGACATGCTCCTCTTGGGTGTCTCAGCACCTGGCGTGCGTTGGCTTTGCTTATGAGCTGGAAGCTAACAGAAGACGTCAGTTAAAGATGTGTCCTCTGAACACCTTACAGACCAGTCAGACATTTCCTTCTATTGGCATGTGAGGATTTATGGATCATCTTAGGTAAGGTGCAATGGACTGCAAGAGATCAGGGCACTGCAGAGTAATGTATCAGCTGCGCAATAGCTGCCAGGCACTCACTTCCAGCTCTGCTGCTGTGGCAGACAGCCACAGGCAGGATGAAGCTGAGCAGAGAGATGGAAGACTCTCAATGTTTTGTGCGGGGTTGAGTGTGAAAAGTCCCAGTAAGTGTGAACACAGGGAAAGGGTCTGCTGCTGCAAGAGAAGTCTCCTCTGAATAACAAGTTAGGGCTGTTCAGGACACTATGCCTTGGGAGCTTCACGACAAGGCAAATGTTTAGTTTCGGTCCCTTTGGCATCACCCCACAGAAGGCAGCTCTAGGGCTGCATACCTTGGAAACCTTAGTGCGTTAGGGGAGAATTATGTGACACTGCAGGGGATCAACAACTCTGAGGATGGTGGGAAACCCTTGTGGGTGTCTAGGTGCTCCCACTCAGCCCTTGTCCATCCCTGAGTGGGCAAGCAGCATCAAACCTCTCTTGCTGCTATGCCACAGTCTGCACGTCTCCAAACACGAGGCATTTACCTCAGCACTGAGGGTGATTTTTGCATAGCCATTGGTCCCAGAGGACATAGGATACATGTGGGTAAAGATGCTTGGGTCACAAAGGGGCTGCAGTGGTGCCCAGGCTGGGGGCTGCACTAGAAGTGTTGCTGTGTGCATGTTGTGGAGGCTCTCTAGTTACTAGAAAGGTTAACAAGAAAACTCCAAAGGTGGATCATCTGATATTGTTGTGAGCATCACACAGCTTGCCCAAGCATTAATGCTGCTTTGGACCTGGCTGTTCCTGAAAAGTGACTTGCCTATTTTTTTAATATATATACTTTTTCCCCCTTGGGATAACAACAGTTATTTTAATTTAGGCTTCACATGGATATATGGAAAACACCATACAGGTATCTGCCAGACCTGAGGTTGGAATGACAAAATGCAATGCCACCCAGCTGTGTGTTCAGCACAACAAACCTATTGACATGATAGGATTCCTCCTCAGAGGCCCTTCTCAAGCCCTGGGGGGAAAACAGCAGCCTAATGTAAAGGAAACTCTTGCACGGGATGCTTCCTGAGCTTTGGGAATTCATTAGAAAATTACTCAGCACAATAATAAATGCATCCAGAGCTTAGATATTTTGCACATCAGGTGGTAAAACAGTAGCTGTGAATAGATTGCCTGTATGAAGATTTTTGCCTTGAGCACTGCAGTAGCAGATGGCCTAATAAATATGCAGTGCTCTAAACTGACGTTGGTAATTTCCATGACCTAAGGTTNCTTCCTGTAGGCCGCCTTCAGATACTGGAAGGCTACTCTAAGGTCTCCTGGAAACCTTCTCTTCTCCAGGCTGCAGAGCCCCAACTCTTGCAGCCTGTCCTCATAGCAGAGCTGCTGCAGCCTTCTGATCATCTTTGTGGCCTGTGAAGAGACTCAGCCCCCAGGAGCACTCCAGCCACGCTGCAAAAGTAAAACTGCTTTTTATTTATCAGCTCTCAACAGCACTTTTCCTCTGTTATGTTTCAAAGCTGTTTGCTCTTCNGCACAATCATCCAATAATAAACTTTTTAATAGAGAAAAACCCTAAGCAATGCAATGTAAACATTATTTGAAGTGCCCCAGCACTACTGGTGCAGTAACAGTGGTACTGGGAGCAGAGCTGAGTTTCCTTATGACAGCAAATCACTGTGGCTGTACCTGGTCAGCACAGAGGACTTGCNACTAACAAAGGAAAAAACCCCTGGGATCTGCTGAAGAGGTCACAGCTGCAGGGATGGATCACCAAACGCTCTGGCTGCATCAGGATGTTCAGCCCCTCTGCAGATACACAGGGCTGTCGTGCTCAGTGGTCAGGAGCTAACACCAGCTGCTCAGGTGACGACATCTCTTCTATTCCAGTGATGAGGGCACTTCTGCACAAGAGGTTTAAGGACACCAGCACAGGGGCTGCACCAGCAGAGGGACTAGAAAAACAGTCCTTATCATCACAAGCATCATTTCGATGCCCTTAGAGCAAAAAATGAAGTGGAACTGCAGGGGAGCTGTGCTCAGCTGGGGCACCTGGTGTTTGCACTGGCCTTGAACTCACCTCCAAAAACGCCTCTCAGCTCTCCAGCATCCCCAGCCCAAGTCCACTTTAATTTGTCACACAGACTGGATGGCACACACTTGGAAAGGGATTAAAAGCATCGCAAGGCTCTTGATCCACCACTGATTTACCACAGGAACCTTCGTAATAATTCTTACCGCATAGTTTAACAGCCACAGATGATGTTTCCTCTTGAAAACTGTAAGCTTGGGAACAGAACTGCTTTCAGAGAGGCATGATAAGAGCAAAATCCTGCTCAGGTCTTTGCATCCTGGGCTGCTGCAGGTGACCCCTTGGGAGCTCACAGTGGTTTCTGGGGTTTCATCCAGAGCGTTCGCATTCGCTCTGGTTCGAACGCCTGCAGCGGGATCCCCAACCACCACAGCTAGAGCTGCCTCTGCAGCTGCTAACAAGCAAGTTAAACACTGAGTAAGAAAACATGACAACTATTGTTGCTACACTTACACAGTCCCATGGGTATGGTGAAGCCAAGCTTTCAGTTTATCAGGGAACTGAATTTAAATTGTCTTTTTTTTTTTCTTCTTTCAAGGTGCCAAAAAAGGTGGCAGATAAGGATGCCAAGTTACTATAGTAACCATCAGAAAAGAGGTGATTATCAGCAACACCACAGAGAAGAGACAGATTGGATTGTCTTCATTTTACATGTAGCCCTAAATCCTGCTCTAAAGTAAAGGAATAACATGGAAAAAATAACTTGGATATGAGATGCATTACCTAAAATTATTTTGGAGGGTTTTTCAGCCTGTGCAAGCTTCTCAGCTGACCCAAAGTTTAGAGAATGTGCCCTGAAACAGCTGAAGGATATATGAATAATAAAGCACAGCTGTTCATGCTTTCTCAGGTAATGACCACAGCAAGCAGAGAGGAAAAATCAATATTGATGTCCTACTGTATGCTCCTTAGGACAGAGTCTGTTCTTTGTTTGGCACAATGAGGCTCACACGTACAGAGAGCACTTGGGTACAAGAGACAGTACTACAAGATCAAAGATTACAAAGTCCTCAAGCTGCTTGGAGGAGTTCATGCTGGTGCTCCCATCTACCAGCAGGCTGTCTGTGAGCTCCAGCTTAATGCTGCTGCAGCCCATAGAGATCTAAAGGCTGGAACTTGGTTATTTGGTTGGGTTTTGGAGAAAACCTCAGTAGACAGACCTAAGGCAAAAAAAACAACCCCAAAACCAAACCCCCCCAAAACCAAAAACAACCCACCCAAAAAAAAAAAAAATTGTGATAGAAATGGGGAGAATCATTCCAGTGACACTGAAACACACTGCTCTGGGCTGTGGCTAAGAACAGTTTCAGATGAGTAAGAAATCCTTCAAACAATCTGCAAAGTGGTTGACTGTGATTTTAGCAACTGGAAACAAAGCAGAGATGCCTGCCACACCTCACATATGTAAGGGAGATAGAAAGGCTTGAGAGTCATAAGACCACAGGCTCACAGGATGTCAGGGGTTGGAAGGGACCCAAAGAGATCATCGAATCCAACCCCTCTGCCAGAGCAGGACCAGACAATCTAGCTCAGGTCACAGAGGAACACACCCAGACAGGCCTCGAAAGTCTCCAGAGGAGTCTAACTGATTGACTTGAGATCTGGGGATTCCAGCAGCACTACCAAGCTAATTTCAATGCCTCCATCTTCAATGTACATCTAAGAAACATTAATGAAGCCTTACTAAAATGTACTGCATTTAAAAATGTCTGTTCCCCAAAACCATAATTGATGCAGAGTAGAAACAAATCAGCTTCACTGACCTGAAACTTCATGCTCAGACACAGGTCTTTTTACCTGTTGCAAAGCACACTCTAGAGAGAGTTATGTGATTGCCATGGACTAAAATGTTGCACGTGACTGCTAGGAGCAAATCTTCATCCCTTGCCATAAATGCTGGCTTTGACAAACAAAATGCATGCTGGGTCACAGCAGTGTTTTAGTTGTGGATTCACAGGATGATGATGATGAAGAAAAAAATATTGTGAGCAGAACTTGCAGTCCTTGTAGCTAAGCATTTCATGCTGCTCAACTCACAGGTGTTCACAGCATTGTGGCAATCAACACCCAAGGATGTTGAAGGCATAAAGCTGCTAAACAGAACACAAAGGACAAGGATCCCAAACTGCTGATTTTGAAAAGAAGGATTTACCTATAAAATACTGTGCTAATGACAGGAAAACAAAGTGTAGCTGGACTTGCCTATGAACCTGTCTGCAACAACAAGATCACACTGAACCTAGTGTCACTACCCACCTGCCTCCTCATCTCATTAAAGGTGGAGATAAGAGGGTGGAGTCTCCAAGGACTCCCTTTAGTCCAAGCTTTGGAGGGCACTGAAACACTTCTGTCTGTGACACATCAGTGATTGCCTTCTGTGAAGCCAGGACAAGTGTATCTGCCCCAATGGGCACTGGCAGACAACCTGCTGGCCCTTCGCCACATTGTGATGGTTTTGGAGTTCCCTGCCCCCCTCCCCACCCCTCACTTTATAAAATCACCCAGACTAGACTCAGCCTGCTAGAAGGACTGAAGCTCTATTTACAGCTTAGCACAATGTACAAGCAGAGATATACACTATATACAGGAATAGTTACAGAGATATACAAGTTAAAGGTAATACAGAAACACAACACCCCTCCCAGAAATCAGAGTCCCCAGGAGGGGCTCCCAACCATCCTTCCACCTTCTCCCCACCCCTATACCTTACCCCA
>WBNM01002022.1:0-21386 GCA_013399055.1 Ramphastos sulfuratus | reverse complement strand
ACTAGCACAGGTTACTTGAGGCCACGTCCAACCTGGCCACCTCCAGGGAGGGAGCAGCCACAACCTCCCTGGGCAACCTGTGCCAGTGTCTCACCACCCTCACTGCAAAGAACTTCCTCCTAACATCCAGTCTAAATCTTCCCTCTGCCAGTTTAAACCCATTGCCCTTTGTCCTGTCATTGCAAGACCTTGTAAATAGTCCCTGCCCAGCCTTCCTGTAGGCCCCGTTCAGATACTGGAAGGCTACTGTAAGGTCTCCTGGAAGCCTTCTCTTCTCCAGGCTGAAAAGCCCCAACTCTCTCAGTCTGTCCTCATAGCAGGGCTGCTCCAGCCCTCTGATCATCTTCATGGCCCTCCACTGGACCTGCTCCAACACTTCCATGTAGAAATACTTAAAAGAGATAGATGGAGGAGCAGGAACTGCTAGGGAGGACTGATTTTATGGCAATAAGCAGTAAAATTGTAATCTTCAGCATATATCATAGTATCATTTTATAACAGTTTTCATATAACTGTAAACAGAATATATGCCTGATCTTAGCTTCCCAATATCTGCCTGAATCTAAAGAACAATCCCTAAAATCGCAAGAATGTTTGTGTATCCTGCTTTTATTATCTTTGTTTGGTTTTGAGATATTCTGTCTCTCAAGATAAGAATTTTGCTGTGGGCAGAGAAAAACTCTTTCCTGCTTACAGGAGGAGACTGGGATCATATAAGAAGACTTAATGTTTCAATCCATCTTATGTACACTTTGCTTGAATAAGAATGAATGCACAGTCTAAATTTCAGGACTGGGTTTCAGAAAAAAATAATTTTCCCTGACTCCCTTCATGTGTAAGAAATATACATCTATATATTTATATATGAAAGAGTAAAGTATATCACTTAATGAAATATACATGGACATAGGTTTTGATCTCCAATAATATCCTGGAAAGATGTGTTTAAATCCATTTGGTTTAGTATTCTGTACTTGATGAATTAGGGATAGGGAGTGCTGGAGCAAAAGATAGTGCTATAAAAAAGCAATTTCAGCTTGAATAGCCTCACTGATTGTAATGGTGTCTGGGTAGAGATCATCTGAATTCAACTAAGTCTTTTTTTCAAGAATTGAACACAAAGGCTAAACTTTTGTTTCTTTAGTAGAATTAAAACCAAGGTGCCTGATGAATTTTAGTGTACCCTGTAGAGATAATGTATGTCTCATAAATGCCTTTGTGCATTGGCAGCTGGTTGGTTTCATTACTAAGTTATGACTTTCCAACCTGTCTAGTAGATTTAATAGGAACTGGGCATCCAAATCTTTTAAATGGCTTTGGAAAAAAAGTTCAACAACAAAAAAATTCTTCCTGATGGATGGATATGCCTCATAAATAGACACCAAAGCCTCTTCACCTTGCCCAGGTGAGGAAAGTCCTTCTAAGACAAACACCCCTTGGCAACAAGTAAATAGAATCATAGAATCATAGAATGATAAGGTTGGAAGGGACCTCGAGGATCATCTAGTTCCAACCCCCTGCCATAGGCAGGGACACCTCCCACTAGTACAGGTTACTCAAGGCCTCGTCCAACCTGGCCTTGAACACCTCCAGGGAGGGACCAGCCACAACCTCCCTGGGCAACCTGTTCCAGTGTCTCACCACCCACACTGGAAAGAACTTCCTCCTAATATCCAGTCTAAATCTCCCCTCTGCCAGTTTAAACCCATTGCCCCTTGTCCTGTCATTGCAAGACCTTGTAAATAGTCCCTGCCCAGCCTTCCTGTAGCCTCCTTCAGATACGGGAAGGCTACTCTAAGGTCTCCTGGAAGCCTTCTTGTCTCCACGCGGAAGAGCCCCAACTCTTGTAGCCTGTCCTCATAGGAGAGCTGCTCCAGCCCTCTGATCATCTCTGATCCAGCCCTCTGATCTTTTCCCACTTCTGTAACTGACTGTAATGGGTTGAGGAACTTCACACACACACTATTGAAATTTACCAGACCAGCTCAGACAGCTTGGCAGTAAGATAAAGCGAAACTTAAAAGCATATAAACACAATATATTTACACGTTTTTATAATTATATACAATTTAGAAATAATACAAAAATCAAAACTTCCCTCCTGGACAAAGAAACTGCCCAGAAGGGGCTCAAAGCCACCTCCATCTCTTCCAGACAGAAAAACAATCAAGGAACAATAAGAAAAGCTCATATGTTATCTGAAAATGTTGGCTGGGGTTAGTGGAAAAGATTAGAAAGAGCAGTGAATAGATCCAATGCTCAGGAGTGAAGAAGAACAAATTGTTTGTAGTTTGACTTTTTATCCCTTTTAGCAAACCAATGAATGATATAGACTTTATCATTATTATTCTTTTACAACCAACTATCTAACTTTTCTCATTAGAATATTCCAATTAGCCTCAAACCAACACACTACTGCAGCACAGTTATATGTCACCACAAAGCAAAATTTATTATTAACAGATTAAATATTTAATGGGTGTTTATCACTTATTTTTTTTCATTCTTTTTCTGGTTTCATTTGGGTTGTGTCATGCTGGGAAAATAATAGAATTTGGTTAATCATAGAAAACAGAAAGTGGAGGAGAAGAGACTAGCAGCACTTAATGGGTTGTTGTTCTATGTCAAGCTATCTCTAAAATTTTACAGCAGAAAGAAATTTTGCTTGAAATCAGTGTTGTAGATTGCAACAAGCAAATTCCACTCAGGGCCAGGTTCTGTTTTAATCATTTTTTCAACTTCTTTTCATTTTGTGAACAGTTTATAATAAAGTGAGTTTCTGTTGTCATGGACTGCTATGTAATATTTATGCATTTCTTTCCAGAGTAAACAGCTGGAGACCCTTAAGCACTTTTCTGCAAAAACTCTCCTTGTGGCTTATGTGCAACTGCTTTATATCAATTTCTTACTTATGGCTTTTTAAGCAGTTTTCAGTAATCTTGCCACAGGTGCTTTGAATTAATTTTCAAGTATTTCAGACAATAAGGTACATAACCAAAGACTGAAAATATTTCCGAGTTTCCTGATGAATAGAAGCTTCATAAATCAAATGTTAGTAAATTGTCTTGAAACTCCAGCATGAAAGCAACCAACATTTTTTCTCTTTCATTCAACTTCATGAAGTTTAAGCTAGTTGGTCACTGGAGTCTGGGTTATAACATTAATTGTCTTCTAGTCTTGCAGCATGTAAATAAACATTGCAACAGGGAATGTTAAGCTATGGACTGAAAGCTTCAAAGGCCACATATTTTAAATGGAACAGCTGGTCACATCACAACAAAATGAATTTGCTGTGAGCCTTGTGAGGGAATCCTCTCTTGAACATGTAAATCGCCTTGTGATGGTGATGGTTACATTAAGAACTGAGAAGTGCCTCAACAAAGGTAAGATCTATCCTGAACGACCTGCTTGATGTGTCATCTCTGTCCTTTGAGACAGCAACTGCCCAGGGGTCTGATGGACAGTGAATGGCAAAAAGGGGCAGAGGCCACTTGGTGCAGACTCCTGCAGGCACACAGGAAGACCCCTGGAATGTGACAAGGGTGTGGGCCAGTGGAGCTACGATGAATGAACCAGGAACATAATAAAAGCCCTGGGCTATGCCACCTTACTGGAGGGAACATCACTTGGGACATCTCAGGCTGGAGGCAGCAGCCCAGGAGCATCTCTCCCACCACCACCACCGAAGAAGGGCCATGGAGTGGTAATTATCTCCCCCGCTTCCTTTCTCCATTCTCTCTCTCCCTCTCTCTCCCTGTTCTTTCTCTGTTCAATTTGCTCCATCCTTTCTCTTTAATAAATAGTCTCATCTTGAGATTTGACCTCATATGTGCCTTAATTTCACTCACAGGAATGGTCAAAAGAAATGTGTCTCCTTCCTGACTTCCAGATTGAGACACCTTGCTGAAAACATCTTATCACCTTCGGGGATTAGAGGAAAGGTAGTGAAGTGCAGCCAGTGGAGTAGATGAGACAAGAATGAATGCTTTGATTTGTTTGGGATGTGAAGAAGCTGTAATAAGGTTGTAAGCAGATAAGAGGCACGTGAGTGAAAAGTAAGAGCAAGGTTTGTGCAAATCTGTATGTTTTGCTGTCTCTGCCGGTTCAGAGACTTAACTGAAAAGATGGATGTATTGAAAGTCTGTCCTCAGCCAATTTCAATTTACTGCACATGTCTTTTTAAAAAAACTCAAACAAATTAGTGGGATGTAATTAGTGTATTGATACATTTTGTATCTAAAATTTGAAGGAGACCTCTTTGTCATTCAGGCCATTCTCAGCACAAGCCTGGTTTTCCCTGTGCATTCAGAGAACTGCTACAATTATGTCCTTAGTACACAAGGAAGGTCTATCCACTGGTATCATTCTCATTAGCAACAGTCCATTTCTCTCACTCTGTTTAAATTTTCCCATTCTTAATTTAGCCCATTTTTCCTGCTTGTCCTAATTGCTAAACCATAAATACTTCATCTGTCACTAAGCATTCATTTCATAGCAGTCATACTGTGAATGTGGAATTATACATATGTCATGGAAGGGTAAAAAAGTCCAGCTAAACCAGTTTGACCACTGCCCCTTCTCCTCCCTTTGCAGGGGACCGAGAGTGAGCCAAGAGAGCAGACAAAACAGACATTGGGGGTTGGCTCCAGTAAGCCTACCCCTAAGGCATAGCAATTCAGCACCAGAGTATCAGGTGTCTTGTGCAGTCCAAACCCATGCCCTACTGCCTTTTTGGGAATATATGTGTGGTGGCACTTCGAATTCATTGGCCAAACTCCTGATGCTTGTGCCTATTGGACGGTTTCATTTTCAAGATGTAACTAATAGGGTAATGATTTGAAAAAGAGCACGGTTCTGCAATTCCTAGGGCAATTCTTCAGTGAATCCCCAGCAGCTTTCCCCTCCATTAACTGTGGTTCACCTAGGGTCACCTGCACAGGAATGCATCCAGGTGGGTTTTGAAAGTTTCCAGAGAGGGAGACTCCACAACCTCTCTGGGGCAGCCTGTTCCAGTGCTCCATCACCCTCACCATAAAAAAAGTGACTCTTTGTGTTGAGGTGGAATCTCCTCTGTTCTAGCTTGTACCCATTGTTCCTCGTCCTATCACTGGGCATTAAAACAAAGAGACTACCACCTTCATCTTGATATCTACCCTTCAGATATTTATAGATGTTAATAAGATCCCTTCTCAGCTTTCTCCTGTCAAGACCGAACAGTCTCGGTTCTCTCAGTCATTCTTTGTAGTAGAGATGTTCAAGTCCTGCAATCATCCTCATAGTTCTCTGTTGGACTCTCTCCAGCAGATCCCTGACACTCTTGAGATTGTGAGCCCAAAACCAGACAGAGTATTCCAGGTGTGGTCTCACCAGGGCAGAGTAGAGAGGGAGGAGAACCTCCATAGTCCTGCTGGATACACTTTTCTTTACCTGCCCCAGGATGCCAGTGTCCCTCTTGGCCAGACGGGCATATTGCTGTCCCACAGATAACTTGCTGTGCACTTGGACTCCAAGGTCTTTCTCCATGGAGCTGCTCTCCAGCAGATCAACCCTGATCTGGAAAAGATAACCTGGCAGCATGGAGAGTGTTGTGAGGAAGGTATGTTTATTTCAGTTCCAGATGGAAGGGGGAATAACTCCACCAAACTCACATAGCCTGCCCCAGCACAGCTAGCTATTCATGCTTCAAAATCATACATATTCAATACATGGGCAAGGTTAATACAATCAGTTCTAAGAATAGGTGGGGTTATTACAATCAGTTCTTGGAACTCATTTCCATAATGTCCCTCCTCCTCTCATCTGTGCATTGCCATCTGGTGATCATCTTTGGGGGTCTTTTGGGTGAAGGCTTGACATCTTCTCAGTTTGTCCCTTTTTACCTTTTGACCAGTTTTGCTTATCTGGCACCAAGTGCAGGTCAAATTCTTGGCTAATGTTACCAATGTTCTCATCTTTGAATGCAGGATTCCTGTTTCCATGGGAGAATCCCTGTGACTCTTCATGCTTAAATAACCTTGCTTTGTACCTGATTTATGATGCTTTATATAGTTAAGGGTTACCTAAGTTACCACAGTCTATATTTTCTATTTCCTCTTTCCCATACCAACCCCTAGCCTGTAGTGGTGTCTGGCATTATTCATCCCCAGATGCAGGACTCTGAACTTGTCATTATTGAACTTCATGAAGCTCCTGCATGCTTTCTGATGGCTGCTCCCACTTCTATTTCAAGGAGGGCAGAATAAGCCTGGCTGCACCAGTCATATCTCCTGCTTAGCTTTCCTGATGCTCTTTAACCTTTCAATTTCCTCTTGCAACTCTGCCACTCAGCAGAGGAGATGATCCACCTGCTCACAGAGTACACAGCAATTATCATAACTGCCACTGAGTGCCAGTGAAAGGCTCTGAAACTACCTGTAGCCTGTCACCTGGACAGCTGCATGTTCCCGTGAGTGCTCCATCTGGGTTCCTACATCCACTCTGGCTATTGCTGAGCCCACAACCCTCTGCCTGGTGGAGGCTACAGTTGATCTCTTTCCGAGAGAATGATAACCACCAATAGTGGTCACCTGTCAAGTGGACAGAGCTTCTGTTCCTCCCCACATTCCCTGCTTGCTGTGCTTCTGAGAACTCTCTGCACAAATGCCTCTGAGACAGATAGCCTCACACATGAGAGCTGCTTACTCCTGCTGGGTCTCTCCACTCTCCCTCATGCTTACCTGGATCCAGGAACCCCCTGTCTACCTCCAACTAGCACACAGGCACAGATATTACAGTTGCCACTGCCTTGCTCCTTGTGGTCTGAGTGCAGCTTCTGGTTTCACAGTCTTTAAATCTCCAGCAGTTGCTCTGGTAACAACCCAGATTCATCAGTCTCTGAATCACAGAATCACAGAATATCAGGGGCTGGAAGGGACCTCAAAAGATCATCCAGTCCAACTTCCCTGCCAGAGCAGAATCACCTCTATCAGACCACACAGGAACGCATCCGGGGGGGGGTTTGATTATCTCCAGAGAGGGAGGCTCCACAGCCCCTCTGGGCAGCCTGTTCCAATGTTTTGTTACTCTTACAGTGAAAAAAATTCCTCCTCATGTTTACATGGAACTTCCTATGCCTCAGCTTCCACCCATTGCCCCTTGTCTTGTCATTAGACATCACCGAGCAGAGCCTGGCTCCATCCTCTTGGCACTCATCTTTTACATATTTATAAACATTGATGAGGTCACCTCTCAGTCTCCTCCAAGCTAAAGAGTCCCAGCTCCCTCAGTCTGTCCTTGTAAAAGAGATGTTCCACTCCCTTAATCATCTTCGTGGCTCTGTGCTGGGCGCTCTCAAGCAGTTCTATGTCCTTCTTGAACTGAGGGACCCAGAACTGGACACAGTACTCCAGATGCAGCCTCACCAGGGCAGAGTAGAGGGGAAGGAGAACCTCTTTTGACCTACTAGCCACACCCCTTTTAATACACTCCAGAATGGCATTAGCCTTCTCGGCCACAAAAGCACGCTGCTGGCTCGTGGTCAACTTCCTATCCACTAGGACCCCTCACACATGTGAGAGCTGCCTACTCCTGTCACACATGCTACAGCAGTGGAAGCAGGGTAACTGGCAGCACAGAGGTAAACCCATCTGGGCTGCTGAATTATGACAAGATATTGCTGCTCAGGTGGAGAACTTGGTAGTGAAAGTACATCATGTGGACACCCATCTACCCCAGAATGTCAAAACAACCAGCAAGTAGATTGGGCTGCTGAAACTGAAATGGCTCAAGTGGATTTGGACTGGCAACATAAGGGTGAATTATTTGTATCTTAGTCAGCTCTTGACACTTCATGCCATCAAGGAAAGGATGTGACATTATAGATAGGCTTGAGATTAAGTTGGGGACTTAACCATGGACAGAGTTGGACAGGTTATCCATTAATGTGAAAAGTGTGCTGCAGTCAAACAAGCCTGACAAATTATATCACACTGCCTCAAGCCAAATAAGAAAAACTTTGTGTGCTCATGATGGTGGAAGCCACCACTGGGTGGCTGGAAACATCCAGTGCCCCATTGCCACTGCCCAGAACACCATCTAGACCTCAAGTCCTATGGTGACATGGCACCCCAGAAAGAACTGAGTCAGATAATGGGACCCATTTTCAGGAAAGCCTTAAAGACACCTGGACCATGGAGCATGATATTGAGTGGGTATATCACATCCCTTATCAAGCACCAGCTGCTGGGGATGTTATAACAGACTGTTAAAAACTACACTGAAATCAATGAGAGGAGTGAGCTGTAAAAGTTGCAACACACATCTAACCCGAGTGTCCTGGTTTCATCTAAGAAACCAGTTGGAACAGCCGATTGAATCTGCTGATGTGTGATGGTTTGAGGCTAATTGGAATATTTTAATTGAAAAATTGTAGGCTGTGAAAAGAAAACAATGGTGATGTCTACTTCACTCATAGGCTTGCTGAGATGTATAAAAACAAGAGTCAAAATTTAGATAAGGCAGAGAGTCTCTTGGTCTCTCTCTGGGAGCTGGTGTGTCTTCTGCTTTCTGCTATGTAACTCAACTAATCATTCTGCTTCTAACCCACTCTGGCTGATCCTCCAAACTCACCTTGCACATAAGGCAAACCCTGGCATAAGGTAGAGGGGTGAAAAGAAGGTGGAAAAGTGGTTGGGAGCCCCTCCTGAGATCTCTGGGAGGGGTGTTGTGTTTCTGTATTACCTTTAACTTGTATATTTCTGTAAATATTCCTGTATATAGTGTATGTATCTCCTTGTATATTGTGCTAAGCTGTACATAGAGCTTCAGTCCTTAACTTCCAACCAGCTGAGTCTAGTCTGGGTGATTTTCATAGAGTTGGGGGGGGTGGGAAACTCCAGAAGCATCACATGATGAGTATTGGATACCACGTTGATGTCATGCCAACTTTATAAGTAAAGTGCTGGCCAGAGCAAAGAATCATGGAGCTTGGAGTTCTGACTGTAACCTGTGACATTTTCTGTTTTCAGAGGTCTTCTTCTGGTTTCCAGTTTGGGGAGAGTGGGGTCTCTTCTGATTTGCTGGCTGTGTGCTTGAGGAGAGGGGAGCTTTTTATTGCTGCCTTGCTTCTGTGCTCTACATAGTATTTGTATAATGTATAACCTCATGAAACACCTTATCTCAACTGATAAGGCTTTTTGTGTGTTTCACTCACTCGATCATGGGAGTGAGTCTTGTTAGCGCAGACTGTCTCAAAGCAGGACACAGACACCATGCCACCTGGTTAATTAACACCAATCGAGCTAACACTGCCCAATCCCTGTAGTGCACGTGAAGAATTTATCAGGGAATAAGGACTGAGTTAGTCCTGCTTCAGATCAAGGCAAACCCATCCATGGAACTGCTTTTGCTCAGGGACCTGGGTACACCTGGTGGGCGATGCAGGAGGATGAAGAAGTCAATTGTGTACTGTAGGGCAATTTCATTTTAGGTAAGAATAGACAGTGAAGGATGTATGTAGTATAAGGCATGTTGTATGGTGGTAATTGCTACTGGGAATGGCATAGATGGTATAGAATAAAGGGTTGACAATGTCCAAGGTTCATCTGGGAGAGCACATCAGGCAGAGCAGCCAGCTGGACCAGCTAAGGTGTACCATGTTGATGTTATGCCTGCTATAAATGGGAAGGGCTGGCTGGGGCAAAGGAGGATGGTATTTGGAATTTGAACTGCAACATGAGATGTTTTCTGTTTCCTGTGTTTTCTTTTATTCCACTTCCACATTCTTGCTCTGATCTCTCGCTTGTTTGTTTGTTTGCTTGCTGCTTACTTGCTCTCTCAGCTTCCTGGGAAATCTGGTTTCTTACACTGTTCCATTAACTCTCCTTATCTCAACCCACAAGGCTCTCTTTTTCTTTTTGCTTCTGATTCTCCTTCCCATCCCACTGAAGGGATGGTGTGTGTGGAAACGGCAGTTCTGAGACCAGCTCAGCCTCCACTTGAGTCCAAGCCATAACATTTATGTACTTAAAATCTTTATTTTTGACAAACAGTAAATCAAATAATAATGTTGCACAGTGTTTTGAATATCATTGTAGGAACTAAGGAATGTAGGAGATAAACTTGAAGAATAAATGGGAGAAACTGCAGGGCTTCTTTGCAGTCATTCAGGAGTTGAGACCTTTAGGATCCAGACTTTTTTGATAAAGAAGAATCAGGCTGGTCTTTGTGCATACCCACTCACAGTCAATGTAGATAACAGGGGGAAAAAAGAGAAATAATAGAGAAACCAAAGCAGAAAATGGATGGTCTGGTATTGTTTTAATGGCAGTCTGAGAAATTACTATAGCACTTAGCAAAACATTTTGTTTTCCTGATTTCAAAATCTTCATTTCCAAATAACAATGTGCAAGGTTAGAAAGATGTACTTGTGGCTCTGATGGTAATTGTTTGATCAATTTCTGTGCCCTGGACAAAGACTGCAGGAGGCTATTCTGTCCTCTAAAACTGCTTCATTTGCCTATGACAGGATGTCTAAATGAATAGTCTGAAATCACCAGCAGAAAGCAATAGACATCAGCACTTCAGTTTCTGAACTTTGATGTGTCTTGCACCTTTATTATCACTACTTATTTATTACCTGGATCAATTTTATTTAGGACCAAGACTCTGAATGAGACACTATCACTTCAGAATGGTGTTTTATTTTCAGAAATCACACTTCTGGAAAAGGTCAGGTGGACTGAATCACAAAGAATTTGGCTTTATTCCCTATGTGACTTACATAAAAAATAATTAGAAATGGCAGCTCTAGGTTGTTAGGAAACAGCACCATTCCAGCTAAAATCAATGCAAGTGCATGGTTGAAAATAATAAAACAGGAAGAGCTGATAAATCTTTTTGTCTGTGTTTTGTTCTACACTTTTACTATTCCCATTCTTTTCACAGAATTTTGAAACCAAAGAGGACTGTGGCTAACATCTCCTCTAACAAACCACAGAATTTCATTACCAGATTTCTGCATTAGATCTGTAATTCCTGCCTAAGCAAGAGCAGGTGTCATTCAGATAGAGAACCAATATTGATTCAAACACTTCAAGTGATGGAATATCCCTTTTGGTCATGGTAAATTACTCCAAGTGCTAGTCATTCACATCTTTCTCATTTGAACTTGTCTAGAGTAATTTCCAGTATTTCATTGTGGTTTTCCATGTTAAAATTTAAACTCCTATCTTAAATATGTGCATTCTCAGAGATGATGGGAAAGTTATCCTTAAGCATTTGTTGGATATAGATAAAACAGATAGCTTTAGGTCTTTTTCATGCAAGCCAATTTTTCTAGGCAATCTTACCTCTTGGGATTTTTTTTTTTTCCTACAGCTTTCTGGGAAATGGTCTTGCTTTGAATAGCATTACAGTTCTTTGCTGTAAAATACTCCCCAAAGATGACTGGAACTGTGTTTTTAAATATGGCCCTAAGTGTCTCACAAATGCTCATGACACTTCTGTATACTAATTCCAACTAAAAAGAACAAACATTATTAGCATTTTATTCTTAGTAGCTGCCATTATATGGTTTCAAAGTGACAATAAAGACCTTATACTATCCATTTCTCTTGTAGAAAATGTCAGTAATAGTCCATTTATTTTGAATCTGCCTTAAATGATGTCAAAGATAAGAAGTTTTCACTAAACAGAGCTGTGAAAGCCTGACTTTCATTTGTCTCAAATGATGGCTCTCAGTGACTTTCTTTCTGGAGCTACTGGCCAGCACTGTTCCTGGCAGATGGTTTAGCAATGGGAAGACACAGGTTCTGCAGAGGTGAAATTCTTTCATTCCTTGCTCTGAAGCACTGCAGTTATGTCACAAAAAGGCCTGTGGTAGGCAATACACTGGAGGGGCCTCATGCAAATACAGCTTCTCTTTGTGAATTGGAAAAGCCACCCTATATCCAAAGGGTGTAAAATGACTACAACCTCTTCTGCCCATGGTGTTGCCTCTGCCACAGCATCCTTTGCTGAATGTATACCCATCAGTGAAGAACTTGGACTAATCCTGTGGAGACACTGCTGGATCCAAAGGTGCCGATATCTTTATTCTTATCTCATTCTCCTCTCTGTCTCTTTTCTCTCCTTTTTCTTTCTGTTTCTCTCTCCTCTAACCTAACCTAACCAAGGATCTTTAATGTGGAAGTTACCAGGAGCTTTCACACAGTGTTCCTTGGATCAAGTAAACAGAATTCATTAGCTGTTTCATGTTGGTTTACTTTATTTTGCTCCAAGGGAATTTTTTAATCTAGCATGACCTCCCAGTTGCCCAGGATTAGCTCAGGAAATCAGGTCAGTGTCAAGGGTCTACTTGCCAAGATCAAAAGGAATAGATATTTATCTGTAACAAAGAATCATAACTCTATGGAATTCTGTCAGCCTAGAGCTCCTGTATGACCTAGAGCTTTTCTCTCAGTAATAAATTAAATATGTTCAAACTCATATTACAGCTCAAACTCATTTACAGCCACTGGATTCTTCTGCATTTAATGAGAGTAGAAACCTCACAATTTTAAGGAGAATTTTGATTTAAAATAAGAGTTTATCTGTTTCATGTATCTCAAAATTATTAAATACTTCTTCTGTCCTTTATTTTTAAATTAAAATCACTCTCTTAAATTAGCAGCAAATTAAATATATAACCAAAATAACCCTAAACACTCATAATAAATTAAATCATGAAAAGGCTTTATTTACCACACACACAAAGATTATTTGTGCACTTACCTATGTATTATTATAGCAATTTGAATTATAAAGTATAGCTGTGCTCCAAAGTGTGAAGGTTAAATTATTGTTTTCAGATAGCTCATGAATGAAGAACATTCTCATTATTATGTCCTACTAAAGGCTTTTTCTTGTTAACAGAAACATAGTAAATACATCAGGATGGCTTATAGCTACCTACACACAGGCTTATCAAACAGAGGTTACAGGCAGCTGTGAGATGATTCTCAAAATGCCCTTTTTTAAACTGCAAATTAACAAATATTTCAATGTGTACACATACATGCACATATTTTATGTACATGTAAACATGCACCTAATCTTCCTAATGAAAAGAAAGCATTGAGCTCTCAGCTCCTCAACGTGAGTGGATTCTTGAATGAAATTACTGCACAAAGGAGACAAACCTCATTATCTTTGAGTGGTAATCTTCACTGCAGTTTCATTCTGAAGGTCTATACCTTGAACTAGGGTATGATATTAAAATGATATTAAGTAGCCCAAGGATAATCAAACTGAAGAAGTTCTGGTCATGCAAAGAAAGAGAAACCAAAGCTGTCTGAGAAACATTCAGCTGAAATTGTAGGTACTAGGTGAGAGCTTAGTGGGAGTTTTGAGGCTTGTATTGAGTCAATTTAAACTCAAAAATCCTTCTGTGGCTACAAATCTAGTAAATCTCACTGCTCACTCTGTCTTCATAAGCATGTAAGCACACTTTATATAGGTAACAGAGCTATTTTACCATCCCAGCATAATGTACCATGGCCAGAGAAAAACTAGACTTTTTTACAGAAAGTGAACAAAAATTATCTGAAAGTGCTAATTAGATGAAAATATAACTTCTAAACATAAATGTATGCATAACTCTGTAATTATTGCATATACTTATAAAAATCTTCTATAAAATTTACATGGATGTTATAATCAGATCAGTGGACAGTGATGTGGAAAGAGAACTGGCTGAATGACAGAGCGCAGGCAGTCGTGAGCGGCGGAGCAGGGTTTAGTTGGAAGCCTGTGGCTAGTGATGTTCCCCAGGTGTCAGTACTAGATGCAGTCTTGTTCAACATATTCACCAACAACCTGGACAGGGAACAGAGTAGACTCTCATCGAGTTTGCTGGTGAACAGGTGGCTGACACACCATCAGGCTAGGCTGTGATTCAATGTGACCTGGACATGCCAAAGAGTAGGGCAGAGGTGAACCTCATGAAGTTCAGCAAGGACAAGTATAGAGTCCTGCATCTGGGGAGAAATAAACATAGAAGGTACAGGTTAGGAGTTTACCTGCTGGAAAACAGTTCCATGGAGAAGGACCTGGGAGTGCTGCTGAAGAACAAGGACACCATGAGCCAACAATGTGCCCTCGTGGCCAAGAAGTCCAGCAGCATTCTAGAGTGCATTAAGAAGAGTGTGCCCAGCAGGTCAGGGGAGGTTCTCCTGTACCTCTACTCTATCCTGTTCAGTCCATATCCAGAGTGTTGTATTCAGTTCTGGGCTTCTCTGTTCAAGAAGGGCAGGGTACTACTGGAGAGAATCTAATGGACAGCCACAAGGATGACCAAGGGACTGGAGCATCTGACTTACAAGGAGAGGTGGGGAAACCTGAGGCTGGAAAAGAGGAAACTGAAGTGGAGTAATAACAATTTTTATCAATATCTTAAGAGGGGAGGTGATGAGGACAAGGCTGGGCATTTCTCAGTGGTGGCCAGTAGAACAAGGAAAAATGGATACAAACTAGAACACAGGAGGTTTCACTTGAACTTAAGGAGTTTTTTCTTTCCTTTTAGAGTGACAGATCATTAGACCAGGCTACATAGAAGCTGTGGAGTCTCCTTCTCTGGAGACTTTCAAAATCTGCCTGGACATGTTCCTGTGCAACTTGATATAGACAAACCTGGGGAGATTATCTCCATGAGTCCCCTACAATTCTGTAATTCTCTGATCTGATACACAATATATAGATAGCATGTAATATTAAAAAAAAAGTTCTATATTCTAGTTTTATACCATACATTTACATATGTTATATATTTGTTATATATCATATATATAAAATCATAGAATCATAGAATGGTAAGGTTGGAAGGGACCTCAAGGATCATCTAGTTCCAACCCCCTGCCATAGGCAGGGACACCTCCCACTAGTACAGGTTACTCAAGGCCTCATCCAACCTGGCCTACATTTTAATGTATTAAAGTTATTTCTTAAATTATTTCAATATGTATTCATGTTACATTTAATGCTTAAATACCAACCAAAATATAACTTTACCAATTAAAATAAAACAAGTTGTCAATTATGGAAAACAAGTTGTTACAATGTTTTGTGGAGAGAATCTAGTACTGTGCTAATTAAAATGCAAGCTCAGAACTGTTTTCTGCATTGCATATGACTTAGTGTTGGGGGGGGAGAATGTAAATGTTGATGTGCTTTGAGATTTCTTTTTTTTTCCCCTGAAAGTTTTACCTTATCTCCTTCGGTATTATTTAAAAAAAAAAAAAAAAAAAAGCACTTATGTTCTTTTATCGAGAATTCCATATTCCAATTTTTTTCCTCTTTTTGTTAAATTTTTGATAGTGAAAAGCGTTTGATGCGTGACTGTAACAAAACAAAACAAAAATCTGAAATTCTAAGTCAATATACGGTTTATGAACCGTGGAGAATGACCTGGCAAGTAACAGTGACTGTTACATGCACTGTTACATTATATTCCCATCATTTGTTGCCTAAACCTCATCTTTTATCTTTATAGAGCAACATTGCCTCCTGGTGGTCAACTGGGAGTTAACGTCAGGCAACTGTGGCAACTGTTTCTTTCCTTCGGTATTCAGCTCTATTTCAATTGGTATGTATGAAGGGCTGGCTGCTCCCTCCCTGGAGGTGTTCGAGGCCAGGTTGGACGAGGCCTTGAGTAACCTGTACTAGTGGGAGGTGTCCCTGCCTATGGCAGGGGGTTGGACCTAGATGATCCTTGAGGTCCCTTCCAACCTTACTATTCTATGATTCTATGATAAGGTACTATCATAATAAAGCTAAACTCCTGTGTAATTGTTGTCTTGAGAAGTGGTTTTATTGAAAATTGATTTAAGTACTTTAGATACCTGGAATTAAATATGTACTTACATACCTTGGAAGAACATATTTTTGGGGGGAAAGAAGCCACTAATAGACCTCCTGTGCCTATGGTCTCACCCATCCTTGATTATTATCTTCCCCTGCCTAAGGATGTATTGATTAGACGAGGGGGAAAAAATTAGTTTTGCTGTCTTTAAACATTTTTCATGTACATTCACAATGCACATTACTTGCAGTTAATGGCAAAGTTCAGTCCCTTGTGAAGGGTAATGCTTTCTAAATCATTCTAGTTCCTTCTATTTCACTACACGCACAAAAAAAGGAAGAGGACAAATGTCTCCTTACCTTCAAATTCAGTTGAGACATTTTACTTGATCAAAAATATATTTGTATATTTGCATAGATATTTCTCACTGGGAAACAACCTACATTTTCACTATGGAGCTCACCAGGAGAGTTTTATAACTTGTAATGGTTTAGCACAAGGGCTAACCTGCCTGCTCCTCCAACACAAAAGTGAGGGGAAGAGTAACACACAAAACTCAGGGCTGAGATGAAGAGGTAAATTTAATGTGACATAAGAGATCATAAGCACAGTGGGTAATTACCTTAGCTAATAATCTAATTAATCTAATAATACAATACATGATTACCTTAGCTTAGCCTATTCACAGAAGCAGCACAGTGGGGGGAAAAAAAAACCAGCATAAAACGAAAAGCCCAAACCAGCAGCTACCTGACTCCCACTCTTTCCAACACCATGCCTGCAGGAAAAAAAAAAAACCAAAAGACCACACCCAAGAATCTGGAACCCAGAAGCAGCAACCAGAACAGGAAACCTCCCATGTTGCAGTCTGAACTTCAAGCCCCATAATACTTTGCTCCAGTTAGCACTTTAATTTTTGAAACTGGCATGACTGCATGGTATGAATAACAGCAGCAGGTTCAACTCAATCCATGACATAACTTCTACTCTGGTATTTACCTTCTGTATACTACCTAAACAAATTCCTCTTGATATTTAGCTTAAATTGTAAACAATAAAAGGTTCTAAGCCTTATGTAAAGAGATTTAATAGTATGAAAATACTAGTAGGTCTATTACTTGTCAATATGTCTGACCACCAAAGTGCAGACCTGAGTGAACTTAGAGCTTTCTTCTATGGCAGAATTACAGACTGAAATGAAATTTTGTTTAGCAAAAAAAAAAGATTATTTTGGTATGCAAGAATGATTTGCCAATAGAGTACTCAAATATGTGCATGGGAGGTGACTAAAATATAAAGTTGGTAACATTCTAGCATCTGTGAAGAGTATCATACATAACTGGTAAAGATGTTTGTCTTCAGACATGCAGATAAGCATGGACCTTTACCATCAATGGTCAGGAAATAAGTATTCAAAGCGCTGAACTAATTTTCCAGGAGTTTTATTATTTATGCATGCTTCTCTTTAACTTTCCTTTTTCAGTGACTAAATACATCTATAACGATACTGTGCTGGTTTAGTTGGAATATTCTAATGAGAGAAAGTAGATTGTTTTAAAAAGAAAATAATGATAGAGTCTGTATTATTCATTGGTTTGCTGAAAGTGATAAAAAGCCAAAATGTAAATAATTCTGTTGCTTATGCCTCAGAACCCTTGTTTCTTTCAGTTCTCCTTCACTCTGCTTTAGTGTCTTCCCCTAACAGATAACAATTAAGCTTTGGTGATTGTTTGTTTGTCTGGGAAAGACAGGTGGTGAGAGAGAGAGGCTTTGAGCCCCTTCTAGGAAGTTTCTTTCTCCGTGAGGGAGTTTCTATTTCTGTATTATTTCTAATTTGTATGTGATTGTAAATACTTGTAAATATTTTGTGTATATATGCTTGTAAATTTAGCCTTGCTGTAAATATAGCTTTATCTTGCTTCCAACCCATCTGAGCTGGTCTGGTGAATTTCAATAGTGAGAGGGAGGTTTCTCAACCCACCACAGATACCCAGTTCTACAATGGCAAGCAGATAGAGACATGCTTTCTAACCTGTTAGAGGTGTTTTTAGGTTCTCTATTTTTCCCTCACTAAAGCTTTTCCTGCTACATCCAAGTTCACTGCAAGTGAATAAATCCTTGTATCAATCCTTACATAAATTAATAAAAGTTTACTAAATATATTGAACTAAAACTGAAGCTTTGAATAGGTGCAATGAATATATGGATGACACAATATCTTAGTTTTAAATTAATTTCAGACCTGCAGTAGTTTGAGATACTCCCGTGCTAAAACACTGGTACACTTTACACAGGAGCTGCACATAGAAAAATCAGTTGCTGGAAAGCACAAATTTGGGGATACTCACATCATGGAATTGCCTGAGCCAGGCTCATGAAGCACAACTCTGAAGGGACTGTTAGTGATGGAGGAACCACCATACACCAACCTCAACCTCCTGCCCTGCTCATTGTATAACTGAAGAGACTAAGTGCAATGTGCCGTGAGGAGACAGAAAAATGACAAGAGCAGGGAGAGGTGTGCAGGTGCAACTAGGGAGATTCCAATGAACTACAAGAATTCTGTCAGTATCTCTATCATTTGACCAGAAAAACATCTTCATCAAAGTCCTTGAAACAATTGCACTCAGAGCTAATGTTGTTATAGAAGGAATTACATTAACAATACAGATACCGAATAGCTGGCATTTTAAAAGTTCAGTTTTCTTTTCAGTATAAATCATGTTTATCTATCTGGTCCAGAAAAACAAAACAAAACAAAACAAAAAATCCACACACAAAAAAGCCAACCAAACAAAAAAAACAAACAAACAAAAATAAACCCAAAAAACAAAAACCCCACCACCCCCACAAAAGCTAAAGCAATGGTTTTAGAATGCCTGAAGGAAAACACAGTGACAATTTGTGATCTAATTCTAAGATACTATGACATTGTGAGCCTGATCTGTGCTATCTAATACATTCTATGTACAGGTCAGATTTTCAATAAAAAGCTCAACACCTTAAAAATATCTCTGTTTCTGAGACAACCATGTAAGTGGCCATTTATCTTTGTCAGATATCTGACCATGAGCATTTCACAGAGAGTGGCTGCAGAATTATCACACCTGACACTAAGCGAAGAAGTTGTTCTCTTGAAAACCTAGACTTTTAAATTCACCTATATTATTTTTTATTATGCCTCTGGAACTTACAGATGAAAGCTGTCTTGTATCTGATCAGACTGGAAGAGGGGTACAGCAAATGTGTGGTTCTACTAAATAAAATACCTAGTGTGAGAGACAGACAATACATAACAGCATTCACACTTGACTATTACGGTTCTTGCTCAGGTCAAGGGAAGAAGAAATGGCCCATTTCAGCCCTAGCTCAGGGTGCAACCAGTTTGCAGGTATTTTACTGGACAAATTAAATCCTCCACAGATCTAAATTAACAAACATACTGTGGTTGTAGTGGATCTATCAGATTTGATTTAATCTGGAAGACTGATGAAGAACTTTTCAAAGAAAAACGTGATTTGCAGTTTTACAATGTGTTTAATTGAATCTAAAATTCAATTTGCTCATGCTACCCAAAACCTTTAAATAATCAATGGCTATACAATTTCAGTAATGACTGTGTCCAAGTTTCAGCTGGATGGTCTCACAAGGTGGGGGTAGGGCCACCTCCACCAAGCTGGTATGGGGCACAACCACCCTTCAGCCTGACATCTGGCAGGGCACGTTGGGAGGTGGAGAGAGGGCCTGCAGCCACTGGCATGTTTCAGATAGAAGGAAACACCAATTAAATCAGACAGCTGATTGGGTGTTCCAAATCATGCTGATGTCATGAGAAAGGCTGTCCAGGGCAAAGGGTGATGGGGTTTGTAGTTAGGACTGTGACATGAAATGTTTCCTGTTTATGGCTCTTCTTCCATTTCTGGATTTGGGCGTTACCCTTTTCTACTTACTGGCTGCTGTCTTACAGGTAGTTTTCTTGCAGGTTTGCTTTTGCTGTTTCTGTGCTTCTGTTATTCCATTAAATCCTCCTTATATCAATCCACAGGGCTTTTGATTTTGTTTGGTTTTTGGGGTTTTGGGTTGTTTTTTTTTCTTTTGCTTGTTCCTGTGTGTGGGAGCTTATATGTGCAGACTGTATTGTGTTCTGACTCAGCTGGTGGCTGAGTTCCACTGCTCTTAAAATTAGAAATGTCAAAAAGGCTTACAAGTAGTGATAAACAGAGTATGGTGATACTGACTGGCCAGTGGAAGACATTAATTTAAGCTCCTGTGTGGGGGAGCTTATATGTGCAGACTGTATTGTGTTCTGACTCAGCTGGTGGCTGAGTTCCACTGCTCTTAAAATTAGAAATGTTGAAAAGGCTTACAAGTAGTGATAAACATTAGAAATGTCAAAAAGGCTTACAAGTAGTGATAAACAGAGTATGGTGATACTGACTGGCCAGTGGAAGACATTAATTTAAGCTCCTGTGTGGGGGAGCTTATATGTGCAGACTGTATTGTGTTCTGACTCAGCTGGTGGCTGAGTTCCACTGCTCTTAAAATTAGAAATGTTGAAAAGGCTTACAAGTAGTGATAAACATTAGAAATGTTGAAAAGGCTTACAAGTAGTGATAAACAGAGTATGGTGATACTGACTGGCCAGTGCAAGACATTAATTTAAACTGTGAATAGGTATTATGCTTGAAGAACAGTATTAATGAATGGCTTTTTGTCACTCTTATTCTGATTCTCCTGTAAGTAGATTCATGGTCTTTATTTGATTACAGCTCTAACAGGCATTTAGTACCTTGAGCAGATTTATGGCTGAGGAAACATGAAAGTCTGAAAAACATCATACAAGACAGACTTGAAGGCACAAGTTTCAACAGGCTTTTTGTATTTAATAGACTGTGAATATTTAGGATTTTTCTGAACAAATACAGTTAACATATAAATATGTTTATGAGCTTTCCCAATATAAGACTTGTATAGATACTATGTTCCCATCCTTACTTTAGCTAAACAAGACATTTTTTAATGACATCTGTGGAGCATGTTGAATATGTATGTGTATGCAGATGCTCTGTGTGGGTTATTTCAGAAGAGCAAATTTTAAAACTACTACAAATTTCTATAGTTTCAGTTTATATATATATATATATTCTACAATTAAATATATTGTTATTATATTAAATGATACAAAAGAAAGAAGTACAAGACTGCAGTAAGAATAGACACTGTTCAAACATAGGTGATGTTGCTTTCTGCATCAATGGGGCTTTTAATCCAGATATGATAGATGAATACATAGAATGACTAATTGTCATGGAAATTATCTAATAGGAGTTATGAATATTAATTTCGGTCTGAATTTTTTTTTTTTTTTTTTTTTTACAATTCCCTAATATTCTTTTGGATTCTGAGTCAACAGGAAGTAGTTGCACAAAGGGTATTTATTAATACAGAATTAATCAGTTTAAACAATCAGAACTTGGAAAATAGGGAAGCAAACTAGGAAAAATCTGAAACTACACTGCAGGTACATATACTCATAACCTGCTGGTTCCCTGGGTATGTTTACAGTATCACA